>JBBPCZ010000115.1:3166195-3181513 GCA_037974445.1 Brycinus macrolepidotus | reverse complement strand
TTAATCAGAGAGCTTGTAATTAATTAGATTAATGTTTTTAATCGTTTGACAGCCTATATATATATATATATATATATATACATATATATATATATATATACGCGCACAAACACATATACATGTGTGTGTGTGTGTGTGTGTGTGCGCACGCATGTGTGTGACCCACACATCTCACTCATTAGGTCCCACAGTAACAGATGGCTGATGCTAGCCTCGCTAATCCGCCAACAGAGTCATCAGCATGGATCAGCACTAAGCAGAGCATGCCAGTTCCACTGCTAACGTGAACGCAATGTCTCCTTTGCTAATGGAGCGAGGAGGACCACACACACTTTCTCTCCATCATTGTTGTGGCTGGACTGGGCTAATGGTAGCCCAATGTAGGCCACTCAGAGTCCGGGGTGTCTTTCAGTCTCCACTAAAGGCTATTCAAACACACAAAGCACTTGCAAAACTGCGCCCTCTTCACTAGCGAACTATTTCAGGAGTCTGCTATTTTTAAGAGCTGTATTACAAGGTGGGAAAAATAACAGATTCTTAAACGAATCAAATAAAAATGTGGTTAGTTTTTTTTTTTTTAGACCCATTTAAACCTATCCAAACCTATGAAAGAAGGCCTACAGTAAAAGTACACTCATTTAAGTAAACTAACTCTACTTATAAAGAAAAATACTAATGTAATCTATAGAAATCAAAAATCAAGACGCATTCTAAATACATCTTTGAACCCTAAATTTCAAATCAAAACAAATCATGATATCGCTACTGAAAACACAGTGCACTCTTACAATCCAGTGATCACTGCTATGAACATCGGCCACTATTCTTTTAGTGTCCAAATCATGAAATGGAACTCTGCAGGAATTTTGGGGACACCTCAATCACTGCCAAGCTAATTCTGTGATTTCTGGTGAACACCTTAGATCGCTATCTCAGTACCAAAGCACTGCATGTCCAAAAAAACGTTTTAATAAGAATTACGTCATGATAATTACCCGACCTTTTGCCACAGTTTGCAAACAGTATAACACATGTACATGTAGTGCCTTGAATGTCTTCTTTTAACAGCAGTAACATGTTGGTGGTTACACATTTTAAAGATTTCTGCTTTCTCTATAAAGGCACAGCAGTTTTCTTTTCTGACAGTCTTACTGGGTCTGACGTCTTTGGTTTCCTCTAGTTTGTCAGTCAGAGACCCTTGGTGCTACATCCAGCACACTGAGTAGAGCTTGATATATCGTCCGTCAATCGTTATCGCAATATCGGTCACAATCACAGTGTTTCTGACAGGGTGACCAATCATAGCTCCAGGTGATGGTGTTATTATTATAATGGTCTTATTATAATGGTGTTAGCGAATAGGTGCATGAATGGGCAGGGCTAAACCGCTATAGCCAGAATAAGGAGACATAATTAAATGCGTTGGTTTTGTGACATCACAAAAACTATGATTTGAAAAAAAAATTTGTTGCTTATTCACCATATATGGACTGTATAGATTGGGGTAGGGAGTAAGCAGCATTTGAAACATTATTTACAGACTTTTTAATTGCAGAACAGTGGTGATACCTTTAATATCATGAAAGGTATCACAATATGTAGCAGTAAAATCGCAATACTGATTTTTTGTCCGTACAGTTCTAACACTGGGTATGAAAAGTTAACACTGCAGACTTTACTGTGAGCTGTGAAGGTGCTCCGACCAATTACACTCTAAAACCGACATTAAAGACAGATATCAAATGAAGCAATGGGTCACCGTGTGAACCAGAGCTACTCTGCATATCTCAAACACTGTGACAGAATTTCAAGGTGTCTGACAATGGCATGTTAAAAATCACAATTTCAGGTTCGCTAATTCACCTGTTTGCTCATGTGACAGATGAATACTGATGCAGACTGATAAGAAACCATCCAAATTCATTTACCGATTCATGCATTTTTCCACTATTCTGTAAAATAAAAAGTTTCCCCCCTATATAACACAATCCAAATCTATTGTGACCAGCGTACCCCACTAACGTGGAATACCCATATTGAATAGTCATTTTGTTTGAAGTTTTACATGCCGGTTTGACTGCTGTTGCAGAGTGATGAGCAAACCTATGAAATGTTAGCCTAAGAAGTCACTTTAATCTTGAATTAGCCTCTCCATTTGCTCTCCGTAGTGTTGCAAATTGAACAATGTGGTCCTTTCTAATGATTCATGCACTGGTTTGAAAACGTGAGGCCGTGACTCAAACAAAACTCAACAAAGCCTAAAGTCACCAAGTCTCAACCATTTATTAAGTGAATGAAAGCTTTTAGAGCACATGTAGGACGACACTTTGAGGAGTGTGATCCCTCAAACACCAGTGCACACATGTGCGAGAGGCCGGGGAGGGCGTGATACTCTGGTTAATGAGTGTCCAAATGCAGCAGGCTCCCTCGGCCCTTCTGCCTCATTGATTGGCCATAGCGGAGCAGTGACGCTATTGGCTGGAGCGGCTCTTCTTAAGCGTGAGATGGCTTCGCCTGTCGCCCGGCGTGCAGTTGCTTGGTGACACTGGCAGCCACACCAGAGTGAGTGAGGGGAGGGACAGAGAGAGAGGGAGAGAGAGAGAGAGAAGACAGGGGGAGAAGCAGGAAGAGATGGACAGACAAGGGGAGAGACAGAAATGGGAAAGAGAGGGAGGGAGAGAGAGAGAAAAAAAATGGGCAAACAGCTAGACAGAGTGCATGAAATCGAGAGAGGGACAGACATGAGACAAACACAATGAAGGAAAAAAAAAATACAGAGAGAGAGAGAAAGAGGGGGGGAGAAAGAAAAGATAGGAAGAGAAACCTCATTCCGGTGTTAAATCATCACTCTGTAAATCCAGCGGGAGAGGGCAGATGGGAAGAAAAAAAAAAGAAAAAATTGAAGGAGAGGGGGGGGAAAATACGTTATGTGAACTGTGGCTTTTACACCGCAATGTGCTATTCACTGCTTTTTTTTTAACCTGTCTCAGCTGTGAGGGAGGTTTAGAGCGTGTGTGTGTGTGTGTGTGTGTGTGTGTGTGTGTGTGTGCGCGCATTTGCGCTCCCCCTCTAGTATAATGTAAAGGACTCTTTTGAGCATGGCAGCACAGCAAGGTCTAACTGATAATAGTGATTTCAATGCCATTGACAGTGAGCTAATAGCGGAGTCTTTTTTTCCCTTTCCGCAGTGGACTTGGCTCGCCTGGGTACGCAGTCTCTTTACAAAACAGTACGTAACCTTCACAGACCAAACCAGCAGTGCCACCTTGATCCTGTTCGAATACACGAAACATGCCGGCTCGTTTCAGTGCCGTGGAAAGGTAATATTGATGCTGCGCTGAAGACTCTGACCTGAGGTCACCCAGCTTTAATCAGAGAGTGAACAAGAAACTGCTGGAAAAACTGCAATTCAAAGTGATTGCATCGCTTGGATATGCGTGCATGTGTCTGTGTGTGTGTGTGCGTGTGTGTGTGTGTGTGTTTGTGTGTGTTATGAGTAACCAGAGATCAGGGGCTCAACCCACACCCAAACAAAAGGCCCGTGACAGATGGCAAAGCAGTGCATGCTGGGATGCGTGGGTCCCCCGGCCGAGAACTGCTCTTTGGCCCTGTGTTGAGTTACCACACACACACACACACACACACACACACACACACACACACACACACACACAATATATATTGTTTGCTAATCGTGACACTGTTATTTGCAAAACTGTCATCATAGAGAGTTGCTACATATGCAAATTAGCCCTCTAACCAAACACAGATCCAGATGAGTGTCTTTGTGGGTGTTTTGATGCATCAAGATATTTATATTATTTATAATTTTGGACAAAAGACCAGAACCTGACAGATATATCAGCTGAGTGACGCCATTGACAACCCATGGTTAGCAGCGGAAAAACACTGCTGATAATTGGTGACTCTTTTGACTGTGGTATCAAACCCACAATCCCTCAATGACCCTACACAAACATGCAACATGTACTCAAACATAACCAGCAGCAAGACAATACAATAACACACAAACTCTTTACATACAGAAGTATAACCACTATAGAAGAGGTATTTAGGCCATTAGCAGAAGTCTAAGCAAACCTAAATAAAATTACACTGGTCTTACATCATTTTAAAATTACATCATCGCTCTTGCAACAAAATCTTGTATTTTGTCATCTTTTTTACTTTTTGACAATTGAAAAGACTATTTGACCTATACATTTTAGAAAAACAATATTTTTACTCTACATTTGAAGTTCTGAATTATTTTACCTCTCCTGTAAACTTACTATTCTGGAGATTCTGTTTTTTTGTTTTTTTTTTTAGAGGTGATGATATTTATATGACGACATTGGAAATGTGGATTTTTACTGCTGACCTCTACAAAGAAGCCCTCCCACCACTGGTTACTTTACTAGAGAATTTAAAAAAAAAAAAGTACTCCTTTTTCATTCTTTAAGATATAAACAAAGTCATTCAGAGTGGTTTGATGTGAAATGCTCCAAAATCAATTACGGGGATTTTGGCCTCCTAAAGAGCCCATATCCTTCATTTGTATTTGCATTTTATTTTCCCCCAGTTAGATCTATTTATGAGCTTTTATGTGCAGTCATTTCCATGTGATCATTTTCCAGCCTCACCTTTCACCCCATGTACTAGGCTGTTTTTATTACTGTACCTTTAAGACTGGAATATGTAAATGTGTAAATGATCTATGGAGCCAGAATAGTGCCATATGTACTTGTATGTGTACTTTTCAGTTTACACTCGTAATAATATATACTTGTATGNNNNTCTCTCACACACACACACACACACACACACACACACACACACACACACACACACACACACACACACACACAGGTGTAACAGCAGTGAAACAACAGCCCAGACCCAAAAAGCTCAGACAGTTCCAGAGGATCTTGTTGGACAAACTGTTCCTTAAAGAGATAATCTGGGGAAAAATACAATTTTCCACACTTGTAGCCGATCCACCAAATGTAACTAATCATCCAAGACTTGCTTTTTTAATTGTGCACTGGAGCTATGAACCTAATGTAACTAAAAGAAAGGTTATACCAACTGTTTAACATCATGATAGCAGTCTATAGTGCAGTAGTTCTGGAGGCAGCATACAGCACAGTTTGAGAACTTCTGCAAAGCTCCACTGCAGAACTAGAGAACCAAATGTGTGATAAATCACCTGCAAATATGAGTATTTCTTTAGGCTGAGCTACTGCTTTAAAATCTACATTGGCACTCTAGGTCTCGGAAGGCACACAGCAGTCCAATGCCACTCATTTTCACCATGAAAGCTCGGAACAATGACTGAACACATGGAAAGAGTTGCACGGAATTCCCCTCAGCTGCGTTTCTTTTCCGAACCTCCTGCAGGCTCAGTCAGGAACGGCTGAAACTCAGCCCTCTCATAACCAGCTCTGACTTTCCCTGGAATTAAATAAACAGGCACGTCGCACCTTTCAGTGGCAGCATTAGTGTTTTGTTGTTGCAGTACCAGAGACTGAATTGCCAATGAGTTCCAACGATGCCTTTAAAGGAATATTACAGCATTTCTCCAATCTAATCTCTGTCTGCTGCATCTGGAGCACACGCACGATCATCATTGACAATGCTGACATTTCCTTGTGCAGAAATCCCCTTGACAGAGTTATAAAAACAAGACTAGTGGTCAGGTGTTGTGAATGTGGAATATGCCTCAGTACCTGCCCACTGACTTCTGTTGTGTGTTTTCAGTCCTCCTTTAAGTACCAAGGAAATTACTGTCCATGGAAAATAACCACATGCTACAGATGGGGGCACAAAGAGATGAGACTGAAAAACGCTGGAGTATTCTTTTAAGTACATACTAGAGCTGCACGATATGGACAAAAGATCAGCAATGTGAAAGCACTGCTACATGTCGCAATTGCAATGCTTTGCCAAGATGTTAAAGGGCCCAGATCATCACTTTTCTAGGGTTAAAAAGTCTGTACATTTTGTTTCAAATGGTATGCACACTCCCCATTCGTACAGTCCGTTTGTGGAAAATAAACTATAAAAACAGCCTATTTTGAAATCATAGTTTTTGTGATGTGACAAAACCAACACATTCAAATATATGTCTTTATTCTGACTAGAGCAGTTCAGCCCTGCCCATTCACTTACCCATTCATTCACCAATTCGCCAACACCTCTAATGGCTAAAAATGAGACTTTCGTTAGATTACACAAAGACCTCGATTCATCAGAACACCCAATAACTCACCTGGAGCTGTGATTGGGCACCCTGTCAGAAACACTGTGATAGGTTAGAGGTTCATTTCCATATTAGAGCTTTTTGTGCTATCAGTATTACAGAGACTGATACTGCGATAGCGATTAGCAGATGATATATTGTGCAGCCCTAGTACAGGTTCGACAAACAGCTCAGCAGTAAGGCCTTCATTTGGGATATAATTTCGCTGGTCCATTCAAAGAGTTTGTGTCAATCCACTCTCAGCTCCCATTGGAGGTATTCTAAATCATTAGATCTTGAGAGAGAGAAAGAGGGAGAGAAGGAGAAACAGAGGCAGATAGCGGGCAAGAGACAAAGTGAAAGTGTGTGAGAGAGTAAGAGAGAGAGAGAGAGACCCTGATGAATCTGCTACCCCCCATCCTTTACCGAAGCCCATTTCTTATTCACTCCGGAGGCAGAAGCACATTCAGATCCGGCCAAAACCGGATATATTTAGACACTCCATTACAGAAAGAACAGTGTGTGTATGCGTGTGTGAGAGAAAGAGAGAGAGACATACAAGCTAACTGTTCTTGCAAATGTAGCATCTCAATTAACTTGAATGTTTTGCAAATCCACACAGCATTATACACATGAAGCACATGTACACACACACACACACACACACACCTACCCACACTCGCACATGCTCGGGAAGGAGCATGGGAAAGCCAGAGAGATAATTACACTTATTACTCTATATTACACACACTTTAATCACTTTCTCTCTTGTTAAGCCCCAAATCATTTACTCAGCTCCACTCTCTCCCCCCAGGCTACATCAACATGATTATCTATTCCTGATCATAATAAAAAATGATTTAGAGCGCAGCGGCAGTGGAGCAAGCACGAACAGGGATTTCTCTCCTGCGTTAGTGAGAGCAGTAGCCGCAGACTGGTGCGGCTGGGAGCGTTCACAAAAGATTGTTGGCAAGGGGCATGAAAGCAGGCCGGAAAATCCATTGGCAGCTTAGAATCCGGGGCAACGGGAGACAAGCAGCCACCGTTATTGATCAGCGTCAGCTAAGAAAACAGGTGTGACTGTTGTGTTGTTGCTAAATTCTTTAACCCACAGAAGTGCAGTGCAATTAATCTGATATTAAAGTGACAGTTCAGCCAAAAATCAAAACACAATCTACCCCTTATCCCAAATGCAGGAAGACGTGTGGTGTCTGAAGCCTGCTTTGGACACAAACTGTACGCTGCATGGCTACAAACAGCAGCAACGGTCATTTTAAAGCTTGAAATATGCCGTCTGCCTCCATTTTCATATAACATTATGACTGTCTCAGAAACCACTCAAGAAAGTCGACCTGAGACTACCGAAAGGAGAATTCCACCAACTTTTCAAAAGTTCTGTAAAATGAATGGGTTGAGTCACTCAGAGTGGTCTGATGTGAAACTTACCACAGAATCGCTCACAGTTCTGGTGACAGGATAAGAACCAGACATTCAATACTTCAATGCCTATAAACGCTACCTCACAAAGTTATTATATATAAAATGGTTATGAATACGCTGTCTGAGAATTTTGTGGGAGTTTTTTGTTTTTTACCCAATTTTTTCCCCCATGTCTAGTTCCCACTGTCACTAGGACTCCCCCATCACCTTCACTGACACTGTGGGAGGGAGATCACTTGGAGGAGATCACTATCAGCTAGCAAATGCCCTTGCTGGCAAGCATCGCACTTCCAGCAGTGACAGAAGGAGACATAGGGCCAAAAAAATATTTTTTAACAGCTGTTAATGTGAGAAAGGTATATACAGATGTAAAGCAAAGCGATTCCAAAAATAGTCCCCCCCCCACCCCGATGTACCACATATTACCATTATAAATAAAATTACTACATCTGCATTGTAGACATTATGAGTCCTAGATCCTGTCACTGCGACTGAATAGAAATCCATGTTAGTAAGTTTCTCTACAACGCAGAACTGACCGCAAATATTATTTTAATAAATATAGTTATTAATATAGAGTATATAGAATTCAAAAAGAAGTGTTAACACTTCAGTCCACTTTATTATTATAAAGCAATATATGTGTGACAAAAATGATCCTAATTCATTTTTACACGATCATTATCCAAACTCTCTGTATCCTTTAGAATTAAAGAGAGTGTTGCGTTACTGTGCCTTTAAGACCTGTATGTAAAGGATCTCGGCTCTGATTGTCTGCTCCGTATAAGGTTTCATTCAAAAAGCAGTCCAGGCGGAAACACTCCCTTAATCTCAGTGTGAAAGGGCGGGGCTAAACTGCTGAAGGCTGAGTTGGTGGATATGTAAATATGTTGGTTTTCAAGGATTTCTATCCCCAACCCCTATCCCCCCAAGGTGGACCCTTTAAAAGAAGAAATCGTCTGAACTTGGAATGATGGATGCAGCACACGTAAACAAACAACTAATTGGATAATTGATCATATAAATAATCGTTGCTGTCAGTGCTATAATGCATTTGGCAAATTGATTGCAGTTATAATACAGTCAAAATATACGGCTGTCAAATTGACATTAGAGTTCAGTTTTTTGTAAGAGCAGGTGTGAGCAGGTCATCTGCCAGTCAATACTTGACACTCACTGGACACTCTCTGCATTATCTCAGAGTTCTGATGTCCTCGGTTTATTTCTAAATGTGGAAAATAGAAAAAAATGAGAAAATGTTCAGTTGATGATCAGAAGATGTGTCCAAACTTGTGACCGGCGCTGTATGTGTGTGCGTCGGACTCTGACGCCGTCTAGCCCAAGGGCCGATTTAAACATTCAAAAGCAGGGGAAGAAAAGTCGGCTCGCTGGTGGAATAACACGAGAGTCATCATATTTCTACATGAAGAGCGTGATTGAAGTGGTGGTTCAAATAAACGTGGGCAAGGAGGTAAGAGAAATAAAAGGGAAAGAGAAAAAGATGAAAAGAGACAGAACAGTGAAAGTGAGAGGAGAGAGAGAGAGAGAGAGAGAGAAAGAGAGAGAGAGAGTGTGTGTGAGTGAATGAGTCAAGGCTGCAATTAATAAGTTATACACTGGAACTTTGAATAACTTTGCATTATTCATTGTGGGGATTATGATGATAACTGCGAAATTAGAGATTCATTTTCTATCGTATTACCACCATGCTAAAGGAAGCGAGGGAACTGGAGAGCAGAGTGCAAGAAAAAAAAAAGTGTATGGGTGAGAGAGGTGCTGAATGTGTGCGCGAATATGTGTGTGTGTGACGGGGGGAGCTGTAGTAAGGTTCTGTCACTCTGATATGCATAATACAGATGACACGCACATGAAGGGCGAAACAAAGGAAAAACAGCGACGGATTCGAAAAGCAGGAAAAAAAAAAGAGCCTTCTAGAGCCTCACACACACACTTCCTTTTCAGCCCGCACTATGGCTTTGGCTAAACACACACACACACACACACACACACACACACACACTCTTCTCATGGCAGATAAGAACCGGTCTGTGAGGTAATAGCAGAAACGTAATTTCACAGACAAAACACCTCATTGCAATCCGTTCCAATTCAGTCTAGTCCAGCATCAAACACAGAGTGAGGAAAACAGTTAAACACGGCTTTAAAAGGGCAATTCCACCAATTTTTCAAAACTTTCGCACAAATTCAGCTGTTAAGATATCAGTCAGAGGTCATTCAGAGCAGTTCGTAGCAAAATACTCCATTCAAGAGAATCTTCTTTTTTTTTTTCCCCTCAAATCTTAAGAGTCAGAATTGTTGTGGTGATAGGAACCAGACATGCCTGTGAAAGAGCTGCAAATACACAGAGACGTTGTTATACGACAGTTTCGAGAAAACAATTTGGCCTAAAGCATGTTTTTTTCCCCCCAGCCATTCATAAAGGACGAGTGCATACAGGTCTTTGAAAGGAACCAGACGTCCAAAGAGTTCAAAAAGCTACCTCACGTAAAGTTATATCATGAAATATTTACAAATAAGAAGACTGACATGATTTTTAGGCAAAAGTTTGTCCTAAAATTTTACATTCATTCAGGCTGGGGGGGATACAAAACAGTTATCACATTTACTACTATGTTCCATTATTATTACAAATGTCGACACAGACACACGCAGGTTCACGGATCGGTTTGGTTTCTACCACTCTAAAGACATCAGTAAGTTTCTCTACAATACATCATTTCACAATACACCTCTCTGAACGACTCTGTTTACATCCCAAGCATTTCATTATGCAGAAATGTGGAAAAATCTACGGATTTCCCCTTTTACCTGTAAAGTCACACTTCATTCAGCTTGAAGCTGAAGTAAGCAAAACACTGTTGGTGTTAAATAAATGGCAATTTTAAAACACTCCCCACACCTCAAACTACACAGACAGTGTAACTTAATATGGGCAGGACTCATTAACATATAAACAAGCTGTGTTTGTAGTTCTCTCTCTGTCTGTGTGTGTGTGTGTGTGTGTGTGTGTGTGTGTGTGTGTGTGTGTGTGTGTTCATAACAGGGTGTGTGTGTATGAGAGAGGGAGACAGAAGCAGAGAGAGGGGGACCTTTAACCAGCCAAGCACAGCTCCTGTTTAATTTGTAACACTGTCTGTCCAGTGCCTCAGCCTACACACACACTCTCTCTCTCTCACACACACACACACACACACTCTCTCTCACACACACACTCTTCACAAATGAGCCAGCCTGGCCTCCGGGCCAGTTCACACTAACCCACTGTCTAATTTTAAACCAAAACACACGCACACACACACAGACACACACACACACAGACACACACACACACACACACACACAGCCTGCTCGTTCTCTTCCTCGCCCCCTGGTGTCCTGCAATTAAAGCTCATCATCACTAACACCACACAATACAACCTCTAAACACACACCCGGGTCACATGAGACGTTTCATCTTGCATGACTTCAGACAAGTTGATCTGAAAACGACCCCTACATCTTATTACCTGCCTGAGAACAAACTCTGCTGTGTTCGGAAGGTCGCGCATACCAGATGGTTAACTGGTAAATACTTCTTTACTTCGTTCGAGTGCTTGATGGAAGATACATTAACCACATGGGAAAAGGAAGCAAGGAGGCCATCCTACTTTTCGTCTGGTATATTTACAGAAAAAATCATTTCTCCACTGCCTGAAAAAACCCCTGCAAAAAACATCCTGCATTTTTAACGGATGTTAATGTAAGAAGATTTATGCCAAGCAGTTATGGAGCATTTCTATTGGTCTGTTCATCGTGTCAAGGGCAGTTGGGGCCAAAAAAGACATAAATGGCTTTGGTTCCAGCAACAACAATACAGATGTTTGTGCTTCTTTCAGTTACATCGTAACAAGAGCTGAAATGCATTAGATACATGTGTTTTTTTTACAATCACTGCCAAATCTTTGTGCATTTTTTATGAGCAGGAAATATGAAAGTTCAAATTATACAAAGTGACACATCATGAAGAATCCAGGGTTTCCCAGTTCAAATATAAGTACAGTTTGTATCACCCAGTTTCCAACACCACTTCACGTAAAAAAATAAAAAATAAAATAGTGCCCTTTGTGTCAACTTTACCCCAAATGTAGCCAAGTCAGCAAAGATTTGGCATCCAAAGTCAGCTTCTTTAGTTTTGCACTGGACTAATGTGGCTATGAATTAATGGAATTGTATACCATACCAATTAGCATTGTGCTAACTGCATTCCTTAATCATTACACTGCCCTTAAGCCATGACTAGTTGCTTGGTAATCTCTTATAGATTTGCTTATGCAGTTTCGGGACACAGCATGACATCCTGTTGCCTGTAAAAGCAGAAAACAATTAGGCGTAAAGATGGCTGCTACTAGTTTTTTTGTAGATATCAGTATGTCACAAGATGCCAGAAACCACATAAACAAGTTTCTTTGAGATTACAATGGATAATGACCCTCGGGGAGGGGGAGCAACATGTTGCTACAGCTAGAAAGCAACGATAATGCATCTAAAAGCTGTTTTCCAACCGCCATTAAACCACAAAAAAATAAGAAAAATGTGGTACTACCAATCAAGCCACTGGCAATGGCAGACACCAAATAACACCATGGCAGAATAACTACACAAGGAATGAGCATATAACTTGTGTAAATTTGATTTTTGGCCAAACCATCACTTCGACTCCTCTAAGAAGATGCTGCGGAACTTAAAACATGCAGGATGAAAGTGAGGCGACGGTGACGGCTTTATTTCAATGCGATTACCAACACAGCGCATGTCACGAACATCAGGTTGCACCACGCAGCCATTGGATTACTGTATTGTTGTCACAGTCTTGTTCTTGATCTTCAAAACAAAGGCTGCTTAAATTGTTTAATCCAGCCTGATCTCCAGTCATTCCCGTACATCCTTCCTCCTGTTTGACCCTGCAGTTGCCATGCCATGCTGATCAGCGAGGGTTTTCACGGCAATCCAGGGATCTATCCATGCCTGCCAATCACGCAGGGCCACAAGTACAAGCATGTTAGATGGTGTAAGAACGTCGGGAGAGGGGGGGTCAGACCGGACGTGCTCTAGATATATGGCCGGATGATGACATTGTGAAGGCCCGGCCGCTGAAGGGCGATGAAGGGCGGCAAGGCCGTGAGACGAAAATACGCTAGCACTGCCGAGACCTTGGAGACTGGCGTTACAGACCAGCAAGAACGTTTGCATCAGCCACAGAGAGTGAAAGAGGGGAAAGAGACAGAGGGGGAGAAGGCGTGGATGACATGGGGAAATAGAAAAGAACAGAAGAGAAATAGAAGAAGTCTTCTTGGAAAAAAAAACAAGACGCTCTTGTGATTTTTTTTTTTTTTTTTTTTTTTTTGCAAATCTGAATCTGAAGTTACTTGCATGGTCAGAGCAGGACAATGTCAAGTGAGGTTGGCCAGAACAGCTCATTTGCTCCTTAATTCCTTCAGAAACTAGCCTGTAAACATATAGGGCCAAATATACACACATGTACGACGGGATTATACCAGTCCCTGATCCACCTTGCTGTTGAAGTAGGATTTAGGTTTTGTAGCATTTATTGTATGTGCAGTTATACAGTGGCCCCCAAAATGTAAATAATGTGTAAAGTGACCATTTGTCAAACGTGAACACGCCACAGCACACAGTGTGAACAGCACAAAATTCTTCCTCTGCATTTAACCCGTACACCAAGTGAAGCAGCGGGCAGCCAGGAACACAGCGCCCGGGGAGCAGTGTGTGGGGATGGTACCTTGCTCAAGGGTACCTCAGTGGTGCCACGAGCAGTCCTGGGATTCAAACCTTCTGGTCACAGGGGCAACTCCTAACCACTAGGCCACCCGCTTTCCCTCTGTTTTTGGACATTTTAACAGTTTCACTACTGCTTACCTTGAATGAAACAGAATAAGCCATGATAAAATCACTTTTTTGTGTGGCAAAAACCTGGAGAAAAATTCCAGCCACATTCCACTGAGTGTATGTCAGTGAGATTGTTTTCTGTGATGAGAGAAGTGTGAGAAGTCAGCTGGTGTGGGTTTAATAACCTAGATTGAAAAGAGATCTAATAACCAACTAGATACAAGTGCTTGGACAGAAAGATCTATTAAGAACTATGCGTGTGTACTTGGATAGAGAGATCACATTAAATGTGTAGTGGCTTGCTGGAAGTATTTCAGCTTGCCCAAGCCTCAGATACTGTGTGTAATGAGCTCATGTTCAGTTGTTGTAGCTAAATAAAGCCTGCAGGCTCGTTTGCTCTCTCCTTCTCTCTCTCTCTCTCTCTCTTTCTTTCTCCCTCTTTCTCGCTCTCTGTCTCTCTCTCCCCCTCCTACATGCTCTTTGTTTTTCTCCCTCTTAAAAAAAAAAAAAACTACTTCTGTAGCTAGCGTAATGACATAATTAGGCTTTCATTTAAGGAAATCTTCATTTAGTGTTAGGCATGTTCCTTCTTTTCTCTGGCTCTTTTTGCCTTCTGCAATTTACACATGGTGGATAGTTCTGAAAAAAGCAAAAGGGAAAAAAAAAAAGTAGCAATTACGTGCAGTTTGTGAGCATTTCCGAGCCAGATATAGAAAACAGATCCCTGATTATAATATGAGTGAGTCATCCGATGTGCGGGGAAGGTACAAAGAGAAACATGAGCCATCGAGCTCAGTACTACAGACAATAAAACACAGGGCGACTGCTCCTTTTTTTTTTTTTCAACCCCCCTCTTCAGATGACAGAAAATGGACTCGAGGCCTTTATTACGCTGTAAAACGCTGCTCGGTCTGGATACCAGAAAAGCCGGGGAGTCTAATGTCTTGTGCAGCGGGTCAGAGGGCACAGCTGGGCCGGCCTGCGTGTTTGGTGAAAAGGACAGCATGGCACGACTGGCCTGCTGACCTGCAGCCAGACTAGCGTAAAACTACTGAGGCTATATAGAACGGTTTTACAATATATATCATTTGGCCTTTGCTTTACTGTTACTGTAGAACTGCAATTTGCAGACGAGGCCTCGAACAAATTCCACATTTTTGTGCATGATGAGCTACTTGTGTGTTTCTTTGGGTGTTTTCAAAGTATTCACGCAACTAATCTTGGTCACAATATAGTAGGCCCACCTACCTACCATTAACAAATGTTGCATACTCCAATGCCACTATGTAGTAAAACAGTATTTTGTCCATATCGTACAGACCTACCATGCAGCACACGTTGCCTTAATACATAAAGAAGACTTTTCTTCCCGTTCATAAATTAAAGGTGTATCCAATAGCATAAATATCTCATGCTCAAGAAGCATTAGAGTGAAACAATACAGCATGAACATAATTTCCTCCCCCCTTCAAATAACACAGTAAAATATTAACACTGAAAGGCCTTTAAAATGCAGTCAGGCACACTGTCTGTGTAAAAGCAGATACATTCAGGCGTGTAGACACACACGCAGGCGCACACGCGCAGCAGGTGAGCAGCCAGCTGTCATTTGGCAGCGTCTTGTCCAGGGAACATCGCTCTGACATTTCAGGAGCCTCTCACACACACACACACACACACACACACACACACACACACACACACACACACACACACACACACACACACAC
>JBBPCZ010000115.1:3101228-3128043 GCA_037974445.1 Brycinus macrolepidotus | reverse complement strand
ACACACACACACACACACACACACACACACACACACACACACACACACACACACACACACACACAGACAGAGAGAGACAGAGAGACAGAGAGAGACAGAGAGACAGAGAGAGACAGAGAGACAGAGAGAGAGAAGGGGTCAGTTGTGCTTCTTGGGCTCCTGGTGGCGTGGCATCGCCGGGGATCAAATGTGCCATTTCCTAATGGTAGGTAAAACACTTAGATGTTCCCCTCAGGACCCTCACTGCCTATTACTGTAATATTTCAATGATTCACTGAGAAATCAGAGTTTTAAAAAAGGCCAAACAATAAAAATGGACTTCACTGAACAGTAACAAACCAGTACTTGCCTTTAAACTTTAACAGAATAAGAAACAAGACAATCCATGAAAACACTCTGTGGCAAAAAATGCATTTAAATAGATTTACAGCTGCAAGAAGGCTGGTAGTAAATGTTAGTGGTGGTAAAATTTATTAAGTGATCTTTTCTTTTATTCAAGTTTAATCGAGCCCACATTTCAACAGCCCTATGAAACAACATAATCACGCGGCACCCCATCCGTTTCGAGCCAGCCCGAACTCAGGCGCACATTTGGTATGGCTGGGCGAGCATCTGCTCACACAAGCCTGGGCGCACTGTCTAATCCGGAGTGTGTGTAGACTCCAGGAATAGGATGGCGCTGCACCTTCATGCTAGCCTGGATTACAGGCCTTAATCCAGCCCTCTCAATCTGGGGATCTTTTTTTAAAAGCACAGTGCTAAAAGAGGCTCACTTGGGCCTCTGCTAATCCAATAGAGCTTTGTTTACTCTTCAGAGGCCTAGTTTAACCCAGACTAGCTTCAGTCTTGCCTTAAAAAACGGCCTCTTCCTTGCTGTGGAAGGCTGAACAGACTCTGCATAAAACCGTGTCACCCAGCAGGGCCTAATCTGTGTAACAGTTTTACAAGTGAAAAAAAAAGCAATTCTGACTCATATTAGATAGTGTGTTCAGCTTGCTGCGTCATGAGAAACAGATAGTGAGCGTGATCATCAAAGCACACTTAGACAGGGCACCATCTGTGTTTCCACGGGGTGAGATCATGCACTAAAAGACAAAAGCTTTCTTCTATATGGTGGAGGCTTAAAAGATTCTCATCGTTTTGCTCTGTTCTTGTATCTCTCTCTCTCTCTCTCTCTCTCTCTCTCTCTCATCCATGTCGTTTTTGTGGGCTGTGCTGGTGAAATTAAAAATGTAGAAATCCTGGCTGTGCTGGAGTGCTCTTTGCCAGCGCAGCTAAAATGAAAAGCCTTTTGTGGCAGCAGTGACCAGATTTTAAATGCAGCTGGATCAATAAATAAGAGGGGGCTGTACAAGCACAATCTCAGAGTGTCTTTTAGCATCCCTGTGTGTGTGTGTGCGCGTGTGTGTGTGTGTGGTGGGAGGGAGGTCAAACACCATGAGTCCTGCAGACAGCTGTCTCCGTGCAGTAAATTCTCATCCAAAAGCTCCAGCAAAATCCCATCTCATTTCTCTCTGTGTCTGTCTGTCTGTCTGTCCATGTCTATGTCTCTCTCTCTGTCTCTCTGTCTCTCTCTCTCTTGGGCTCCGTTTCTCCCAGAGGAGGAGCACCATTCCTGCCATTCCTGCAATCTCTGCTATTTCTGCTTCAGGATGCAAATATAGCGATAAGCAGCAGAACAAATAGGCCAAACTACTGGCATTTCCAGCACGGGCTCCATTATCTCAGCAGGGGCGCTGCAGAGCGGGAGCGGCCTGCCCAACACACAGGCAATATGACAGACTCCTGTAGGGCAAACAACACCAGAGAGAGCAACCGGCACAGAAAAACAACAAGCCTCATCTCACCAGAATAATCCTCCCCAGCAAACCAGCACAACCCTGCTGCACGCCTCACTTACAGCAGCCACGAGGAGAACGAAAGAAAGGAAGAAACTGCGAGAGATGGCGAGAGAGAGAGAGGGAAGGAAAGAAAGACAAAATGCGGAAAATAGAAATAAAATACGAAAATAACAGGAGGCAAAAGGAAAGAGAAAGGAAGAAAGTCTAACAAGTCCACAATCAACACACACTTTCATCCTTTGTAGAGGAAATGAAGAAAGAGAGAAAGAGAGAAAGAAAGTCCAACCTTTGTTAAGGAGAGGGGCAAAGCAAAATAGAAAAGGAAAGAAATAGAGAGAAAGAGAGAGAGAAAGAGAGAGAAAGAGCGAGAAAAAGAAAGAAATAGAGAAAGTAAGAAAGAAAAAAGAGAAAGTAAGAAAAGAAGAAAACAGACAGAAAGAACAAACAAATCAACCAGCGACATACACCTCCAACTATTATTTAGGAATAAAGAAAGAGAAAGAAAAACATACTTTTGTGTGTGTATGTGTGCGTGTTTGTACAGTTAAACTTCACACACAAGTATGAGATCAGCATCACAGATGAAAATGATAAAAAAGATGAAAACTAAGAACCTGTTCACCACAAAAAAACAACCATCCTCTGCACACATGGTGCAAACAAAACTTCCTCTGGTTAATGCCTTAAAAAGAGATGTTACTGCAGCGTGTGTGTGTGTGTGTGTGTGTGTGTGTGTGTGTGTGTGTGTGTGAGTGTGTGTGTTGAAAGGGGGAAGGCTTGTTTAACTCTCCTACTGTTTTCTTCAGGGAAAAATCAACCTTTTCACCTTGCCTGTGAAAAACAAGAACCCAGACAGCCTACGCAAAAATAACCTTGGGTTTCGTCAGGGATATTCTCACATTGAATGATAAATAGAAGCCCAAGGGACGCTGGGCGAGAAAGCAGCTAATTGCCTGCAACTGAAAGTCGGCCCCTGTGCCTCGTGCGTGTTTATGGGAAAACAGAGGCTGTGTGGTGTGACCTGCTTCTGCAGCCAGCCAAAGGAGGAGTGTATTCATTTAGGAGCACGAGTGTTCTTCCTCTAAAACCACCAGCGCCTCGTTACCACGGATCGACAGGCTGGAGGAAACCAAGACCAGGTTCCACTCAGCAATTATCAAATCCGCCTCGACTAGCTGATCTCCTGCCGATACCAACACGACGTGATAGTTATGATCGCACACACGTTACAACGGCAACCCGCCAGGCCGGCAATCTTGTAAACAAACTGGAAGCGCACGCTGCGTCTCAAACGTATACTGAATGCTAATTTTAGCTGTTCGGAAGTAAATATTTATTCACGTTTTAAAAATCCAACAAAAATTCTTTGATTTTTGAGTATGGCATTGATGGTCATGGCCACAATGCAGTGCAAAGCAGAAAGAGAGGAGATACTCATAGCTGGAGTGTCCTTGAAAATGATTTATTTTACTTAAATTCAATACAGATTTCCAAACTGTCGACAAATAATACACAATCTACATGGGCACAGTTTCATAAGGCACAGTAACTTTACTTCCCGTTTAAACAAACCAGTATGCTAATAAGGCAACGATTTTTTTTTTTTTTTACATTTCAACAGAATGCAGTGGTTGAGACGTAAACAGTCATTCAGACTGATTTAAAGTGAAACGGTTCGTTCCAGACAAACTTACTGAACGGGATTTTTTTTTTTTTTTACAGCAGTGGTGACAGAAACCAGGAGTCACAATCTCTACAATTCAAGCGTCACTTTATTCACTGTTGAAAACCACCTTGCATGTACCTCTTCATAACAGACTGATTAAAAAAAAAAAAAAAAAAAAAAACATTTTATATAACCATAACTCCTTAACTAGAGCAAACATTGTCTCAGGCATCAGGCAACATATTTACAACCACTTCCTGTGATAACTTTGTGAGGCACCTTTTAGAGGCGCTGAACTCAGGAACTCCAGACACTTGGTTACCAGCACCACCACTGTGAACAACTCTGACTTGGTAAGATCCTCTAGAACACTGAGGATTTCACATCAGACTCCTCGGAATTACTTTATTTACATATTAACCATTTCATTATGCAAAAGGTTAGAAAAATGTAATAGCACAGAATAGTACAGCCTATACTTTGGATATTAGTGTACAACTGAGACACAGCAGCAGTTTCAAAGTGAAAGCAAATGGCGTGATGACTGACCAACTAATTTATTAAACAAGTGAGGTGTTGGGCAATAAAATCATGGAGCTTGTGCGCTCTTACAGTAGGGCAATGACAGGAGCATTCTTCATGGTTTATAAGGTAAAGCGCAGGCCAGGCTTATTGCTGTCATTGTGAGCCCGATGCAAGGACGGTACTTTGCTTTGGAGGCCAGCATCATTGACCTGCCAGCATCACATCTAGTTACTGGCTGATTCATTTGGCAGTTACTGGACGCTCGCATGGCACATGACGGCTTGTATAATCACATCGGCTCATGTGTTTGGGGCCTTTAAAATGACTAGTATTAGAATCAGGTGAAAGTCTTGCAGAGCCAGAACAGTCATGTCTCTGGACGCAGTTATTTCACTTAGGCCAACACTTAACTGGCATCAATTCAACTGTTTACGTTGCAAGACTGATCAATGATTGAGCACTCAAATCAAGACAAACTAAACCGAAAGAAAGCTATGCGTTCAGTCGAGTGGTTACACATGCACTAGGCCCAGACTAACAAAGAAGGGGAAGAAAAAAACACCACCACCATGCTCTTGCCAGTCTCCTTTGATTTGTTCTTGCTCTGTTGAGCACAACCCTGCTTGGCCTAATTTTTGGTTTCCTTGCGTTAAATCTGTTGCTAGTTCAGTGTGCCAAGGTGTGTCGCGCTTCACTGAAAGCTGACCACATGGCAAAACGGTGTCAGGAGAAACACAGTCTCCCACAAAATGCTTTTCCAATAAAAGGTTTCAACAAAAGATTACTGTCTAGAGAAAAGAAAACAGTTCTATCTGATTGTAAACCAGTCCCACTGCCAAAACTACTTTTTTTTCCTCCACAGAGCTGATTTGTTTGCAATCAAATATAACCATGCTCTCCAATTACAGTCTAATCTATTTAAATGAACCTAAACTACACTCTTAACACCAAAGCCTTCAGTAGACTATAATATGGTTTAATCCATTAACATGCAGTGTATAGTGAATTCACACAGAGCCATTTATTCATTCATTGAGCCTATCAAAGAGTGACAGAGCCAGGCAGTTTAACGGCTCTACAGTTATTCCTCATGTATCAGCAGTAGAGGAAAGCCAAGCGGGGTCAGATCATTTTTAACAGACTACTCTTATCAACCACCCCTGTTTTAAATGCTAGCGGATTAGATACACAAGCCGGCGTGCATATGGGATTGGCTGCGCCACCGAAGCTGCCCAAGATTCGACGGTTTCAGCATGACGAGCCCCACGTCCTACAACCTACATTCGCCCTAATCAGCTTACCGACCAGGATTCTTTTCTCGCAACTTCGAGCAGACATGCAAACAACTGCTTGGGCGCATCTAGCCTATCTCAGGATCCAAATTAAAGCTAATTCCTGGATGCTTGGGGCTGCACGGGCGTCTTCTCGTAGGCCTAAACCGTCCATATCCTGACAGGAAAACAACATCCTGCTCCAGAAGTGCGAGGCAGACACTGCGACTGTTGGCTGAGACCTGACAGGGTTTCTTTTTTTTTTTTTTTTTTCTTTTCCTTTTCCACAGCTAGAGATATTTGTGGGTTTGGGTGTGCTTGAGAGAGCACAGTATGAGATCTCTTCAAACCCCAACAGCACAAACAGGTCCTGACAGATTTGTTCTCCCTAATTCGCAGTAAGGGAAACAGCACAAGTATATTAGAGGTCTTCTTCTGTGTGCTCAGCTGCAGCATGCACGTACTCACACACTCACACACTCAGTCGCTCAGTCACACACACACACACACTCACGCACACACACAAAGAAAAAGCCAACAATAGACACATTTCTAATGGAAGAGGAGAGTGGGTGAGACTGTTCCGTTTCAATTCACTGATACCGCTAATGGCTTCTTAGCGGTTCCATGAAATCAAGCAGCTGTCAAGTCGATGCATCAGGAGCAGGGAGGAAGAGACGGCATTCCCACAAGAGAAAAGCATCAGCGTCAGGATGTTTGCTTCAACATCTGCTCCCCTGCACTCGCGGCTTTTTTCCTCCCCTCGCACAAGCACACATCCAGACAAAGAGATGGGAGACGGAAATGCTCACTTCTACATCTGACACAGACGTTCTGCTAAAACAGCCTCTTGCCCCTTGTGCATAATGGCTGAGGCACCAGGCTCAACGAGTCTGAGGCCTTACCACACTCAGGTACAAAACTGCCACATGACCAGTTCCTGTTAAGAACCTCCCAGTGCTCCATCCTACTATAGACTCTGACTGGCGATGGCGCTGTGCCATTTTTAATGAGTGATTATAAAAACGTTATAAAAAAAAAAAAAAACTACCCAAGAGCTGACCATTATCATATCAAGCCTCAATTCATCCTTTTGAAGAGCTATTTCAATCAAGTCATGTGTGAGCTACCAAAGTCAAGATGCCTAATGTGGAAAATGTCACATTCAAAACTAACCTACTACTATAACCAAGCCAAAACCAGCATCTCTTCAACCAGTCCTTAAGCTCTGACGGTCAAAAACCTTCTCACTGAACCTTCTCACACCCCCTCTGGTCAGTCCCATCTACAACAGATGCTTTTATCCACTACTTCCAATCAACCTTCATTCACTTCATCTGCCTGTGACCTTTTGCATAGTACCCTACAATACACCAGCCGTGTGTACAGACTGATATCAGCTCTAAACCTTGGCACCATCAAAATAACATTTCATGTTTTCCCCCCCAGCAGTTCCACAAACCTTACCAGTGGGCGCTTTCTGGGATAATCCTCTTAAATAAATAATCAATTCGCTTAATGTTCCCCGGTTATTATGCCAACACGGATCCTATATTTGCACTTGTTAACTATGATCTAAGTCGCATAATAAAAAGCAATAAACATTACAGCCAAGACTCTCCAAATAGGTATGTGCCCTGGAGACCTCTTACAATCACTTATAAATACAGATGATTGATGAATGCATTACAGTCGCCTTTGGATGGAGGAGAAACCAAAAAAAAAAACGTTTTTGTAGCTAAAATCCACAGAATAAACAACTTTTTAGAGACAGAACAAGCAGAGCTTGGAGGTTGGGGCTGCCTACAATTTAATTGCAGTTATGATCATATCAATACGCTGCGTCTTGCAACTGATCCAGACAAACAAAAAAAAAAAAGTCAAGCCACAAAATTACATCATCGAGCAGCCTGGCACGCAGGTCTAAAAAATCAAGCGCTGATGTCACTCGGTCCACCTGTAAACACGCAATAAATAACTCCTTGTTATAAAGGTTGTATTAAATTCTTAAGTTTGTCTTTGGGGTCGGTGTGGCATTTTAAATTTCTTAACAAAAAAATAGGATCGCGATGCCCCTCTGTGTGTGTGTGTTAAAAAAAACACACCATGCAACAAAGTGACTGCTTTCCACGAATAACGCTAAATATTTGCTTAAAACTTCACATGACGTCACCGTCGGCGCTCGAGCCGTTTCTAAAGTTTTGCTGGGCTGGGAGAGGGGGACCGGGAGCCGGTTCTGGTCCGGGGGACGGAGAGATCCGGCCGAGCTCGAATTAACCAAGATGGCGAGAGCCTTGTTGTTTAGAGGGCAGGGGAAAAAATGGAGGATATTGTAATATACACAAAGGGATAAATTTCAACAACTCGGCCAGGCGGCAGCTGCTTCTCTTTAAGGAAGCGACGAAGATAAGAGAAAAGAAAACCTCCCCCTCCAACACACACACACACACACACACACACCAGCCAGGCGCCCTCGCAGCGAGCCCACGATTTACAACAGAATAAAGCGGCGAAAAGTGCGACGATATGCACAAGAAAGTGCATAAACAATTCATCGTCTAGTTGTTTTTCCCCTTTAGAGAAGAGCTGCTCGCTTTTTGCCATCATGGACATTAAACAGAGCAGAGGAACCGTCGCTCCCCTACCTCCGACCCACTCTCCCGCACCACGGCTCCACACACGGCTCTTTCGCCCCGGAGTGAAAGAAAATAGCGTTTAAATAGCTCCTCACGCCACATTTAACGTCCACCTGTCCCAGGAGCGCTCAGAAACCTTCCAGAACCGACCCAAAGTGTTTTATCGAATAAAAAACACACGGCAGAGGGCACAAAGGCAGGATCCCGTTCAAGTCGCCACAACAGCTCGCCTCGCTTCGCCACGGGGAAAAAGTTCCTTTCCGTGCGTAAATACGACCAATATTCATCAATATCAGCATCTCAGACACGACATTTCACCGTTTCAACAAGTTTTGGCTTTAACAGACGAGTCTTTTTGACACACAGGCTTAAAGAAGAAACTGGAGTTAGCCCCTCCGCTAGAGAAATTCAGTCCAATAACAGCCAGCTCTCTTTAAAATCCACAAACTTACCCCTCTAGTGTGTGTTTTCTTTTTTGGGGGGGGTTTGGATACTTCGTTGCGCGTAAATCCCGCTTCGGTTTCCTTTTCGGAGTATCTCTCTCTCTCTCTCTCTTTCTTTTCCTTTTGCTGTGTTTTGTGAGAGGCCGGTGTAGCAGGAGATGATGAAGAAGGGAATTGGGCAGTAATTGAGTCTCGGTGTGAGTGACTGTGTGTGTGTGTGTGTGTGTAAGAGAGGGGGGGTTTACTTACGGACGGCAGATTGAAGGAGACTCCTCTCAAGGTTTATTCTGCCTCACTTCAAGGAATCGAAGTGACGTCACCTGGCGAGTCCTTCCTCGCAATAAAACTTTCATTCTTACTTTCGAGACTTAAATGAAGACATTAAGCGGAGCTCAGATGTTCGAGGCGTTCTCTCGATTCTCTCTCTCTCTCACGCACACACACACGCGCACACACACACAAAAACAAGAACAACCGCTTAGTCAGTGACCTGCTGCCTCGCACGGTGTGTTTGATTCCTAATGAATTGTGAGGCTGAAACGTGGCCAAAAACAAACGAATGGCTTTGTTTTAAGTTTGTGACTTGTGCAACTACCCAAAGACTCTTTTCTCTTGTTGTTCGTCCCATTCACTCAAGACTGCTACATTGAAAATGTCCTGTGGAACAAATAATAATAATAATGATAATAATAATAATGGATGAGCTGACATTTGTTGTCCAGCTGTCCTAATGTGGGCAGGACATGGAAACAAAAGAGACAAATTCTGTCAAACCATAGAGATGTTTTTCGACTCTTGTGTATTAAAACAGAAGGCACTTAAGATAATGGTTAGACAAGATGATTGGAGTGGAAATTGGAAATCTATATTCCAGATATGTAAAAGTGATGTAAGACAAACAATGAGACAAGTCAAAGTTGATTTCCGCAATGCCCAAATTTAAGATTACGGATTACAGATTAGCACTAATCCTTGCAAATTATTTAAAGGGGCCCAAACAAGGTGATAATGTTCGAACGTGAAGACATTTCCATAATCCAAGTGGTGGTGGCATCATCAGGGCTGATGTCATCCTGTTGCTGTGAATGAAGACTTTCATGACCCCCCCACCACCATCACCACCACCTCCAACACTCTTTGCTTCCAAATAAAAAGATGGAATAATTGGAACTGTTACGTTTAGCATGGCGCCCATTGATCTCTCATTTGAATTACACTCGTAGGCTTTTTGCAGCGGCGGTGGCAGCCGATCGGGGCACAGGGCGGCCATCTGTGCCTAATTGTGCGCCTTTTCTCCCCCTGCCTCCGCGCCTTACAATCAGCAACAGGCTGAGGAGGGGCCCTCTGACCCAGACTGGGACGTGGAAGGGTGGTGGGGGGAGGCGGGGACTGGAGGGGGCAAAGGGGGCCAGATTATTTCATTCAACAAGAAAACAACAACAGGGGGTGGGGGTGCCACTCCTCAGCAGAGAGCCAGAGAGAGGGGCAAGGAGGAGGAGCAGAGAGAGAGAGAGAGAGAGAGAGAGAGAGAAGGGCAAACTCTCCAGAGTTTAGCCCCCACAGAGTGCGCAGATGATGCCACCATTCATGGGCCGGGGCTCACACATGGCGAATTTTTTTCCCGCAGCGAGACAAACAGACAGCCCCCTTTTAGGCCACACTGCAACTCCCGCTTTGCCATTTTGCCTCGATTACTGGCTTTAGCACATAAACAAGCACATTCGGGGCTCTTCTAATCCAAATCAGACCCAAGTTCAACAACCGCATGTTTGACTGTAGTAACAACACAGGCTAGATTATGATTGGTACATGCAAGCTATAAATGACTGTAATTTTGGCTACATTCAGAAAACATTGACTCATTTTGCACATTATGTGTAGTAATTACATATGAAATTTGCCTAATATACAGGAGAAAAAAGAAGAAGTATAAATGTAACACTGAACAACACAACCAGTTACGACTGGTACATGCAGATCATAAATGATTGTAATTTTGGTCACGTTCAGACCCATGCATTTCCCACATTTAGCTAATTCCTTTAACAGTTGAGCTAATACACACCTGCAGAACTATTAGAAGTGAAGTTTATTTTTCCCCCGCTTATTAATTTGTAATACTTTTAATTTAGATTTAGAAAGAAAGGACTCCTAAGCCAATCTTAAAGGGTAGATCCACCGATTTTTCAGAATTTCGGCATAGTCAAATTGTTAAGGTGTAAACGTGATTCAAAATGGTTTGATGTGAAATGCTCGGTTCTAGAGCAACTTACAGAAAAAAGAACTTGTTTACAGCAGTGACAATAGGAACCACAACCCTGGAGAGTTTAATGCCTCTAAAAGCTCCTTCACAGAAAGGTATTACATGAAATGGTTACGAGTACATTATCTCATGCCTGAGAGATTGTTTCAGGTTAGTTTCTACGTAAGCCTTTGAGCTAAAATGCACTTTTATTAAATCCATTCATGGTGGAGTGGTGCAGGGCGTACTATGGCATAATAGTCCCTTTTAAAACTTATTTCATTCAGATTTACTGCTATTTTACCATTAACAATGCTGCATGTAGTTTCACTGCTTAAATCAAATGAATAAACTGACTACATTTGCACTTTAGACATCACGACCACTGGTTCCAATCTGAGTCAGTATGTTTCTCTACAATTAACGATTTCACATCACACCACTCTGAATGACTTTGTTCACATCTCAGCCACTTAATTATCCATAAATATTGGGAAATTCAATTTAAAGCAAATGAAAGTTGCTATTTGAACGCCTTTTCCTTAAACACAGTAGCTGCTTCAGCTTACTCCACGCTCTTGATATCTTCCTCTGAGATTTTCTGCCAAGCCTTATCAGCAGCCTCTTTCAGTTGTTGCTTGTTTTGGGTTTTCTGCTTTCAGTTTCTTCTCAACAACCGAAATGCTCAGAGGGATTTAAATCAGTACACTGACTTGGCCAGTTTAAGACTCTCTGCTTTTTCTATCTGCCAAGTGTCTTGGATATGTGTGCAGTGTGTTTCAGAATACTGTCTCGCTGCCTTATGACCTTCCACTCAGTTAATTTGGATTCGCTTTGTTTGAACATGAGAAGATGTTTCCATACTCCTCCAAATTCATTCCTCCGATAGAAGTCATCACTTGAATAATCAGTTAAAACCCAAGAGTCAGCCTCTGGGCAGCCCAATGCCCAAAACATAACATTGCATCAGAGTCATTTGCACACTTTTCCATTTCCATCAGTTTGATAAAAGTCTATTTTCCAACTTTGTTCCAGATCTCCTGTTCTCAGTTTGCAAATTCACATCAGGCCTTCCTGTTTTGCTTCTGCATTTCTCCCTTTCAGTTCTCCGTTAAAGGCTCAATATCCTAAATTACTTTTTTATTTTTTCCCTGAGGTCCACTTCACACATTGACACTAGTGTGTTTTTACGCAGCAGATTCACTTTTACATTTTCCAACCTCTCTTGATCCCCTAGCACTAAACAGCCTGTTAGTGTTACTGTGCCTTTAAGACTGGTCTATGTAAATGAGCTCAGTTCTGATTGATCCTTTATTGTACCTCATTCAGAAACCAAACTGGGCTGAAACACCTTTTATAGCCTCAACAGTAAGCTTAACAGAGGGGAGGATAAATGCGAATGAAGAGAAAATGTCACTGTGAATGTCAGTTTTTTGTGACATGACAAAAAAGGTGAATTCAAAAAATGCTGTTCCTGTAGCTTAGTTTCCATATATGGTTCCTTACGCACTACATGAACTAGGGAGCGAATAATACGTTTTGAAATTTTAACAATCTTTACATGCTGTATTTATAAAAAAAATCTAACATCATATATACCCAACTTATTCAAAAAAGCAAAGTAAGCAAATCACCTGTTTCTCGCAATATTCTTGCTTTTATATGTTCTATGTTCGTTATTCTGAGCTGTTTCTAACTGGCCTCTATCTTCAATTAGTCGGTTCTCTACTTTTCATTATACTCCAAGTGGTTGTAATTCCAATCAAATACATATGTATTACACACACACGCACACACACACACACACACACACACACACACACACACACATACACACACACAGCATGGTCAGAGTAAAGTGTGTGTAGAATTAAGAGTCTGATTTTCACAGACAAAAGTTTTGAAAACTAACACACTCAACAACGTCAATAATATCACAAGCAACGTGATGAGTAGAAATATACGGAGAAAAGCTGAAAGGCCAGGAATGCCTGTGAGCACCTGTGAATGATGTGAATGACTGAACAGCCTCATGTTTGCATTTTAACTATGCGAGTACTGCAGTACTACTTTTATTTCATTGTTCGGTTTTGGTTGGAAACAATAGGGTTAATTATTCAAATGCTCAGTGGAAAACTCCAGTCCTGGAGGGCCGATATCCAGCACAGTTTTTTGATTTCCCTGCTCAAACACACCTGGTTCACCTCACCTGTTAATTGTCAGCTTTAGTGAGTTTGTGTGGTTTGAGGAAGGAACCAACCACTGGCAAAATTACAGAGAGGAATCGATCAATCACATTTTGATTTAGGTGGGACCAATTTTGTGAGGGGAAAATGTCACTCCAGGCCTTCCGACAGTCCTAGATACATCACTGACGGTGCGCCAGCTCTCTGCCAGGACTCTTTACTGAAGGGCGTGATAAAATGTGTCAATATCTCTGTTCAGATAAAGCTTCAGATAAAGCATGGGTTGTCTTTCACAAGCTGTTGTTTTATTTAAAATGGTCAAAAAATGTTATTGTGGAAGGTGACATTTGCTGGAAACATCCATATTTTCTAAAAAAAAAATGCATTATTGTGAATATGTGAATATCGTGTATTTAGAAACTGCGATCAATATCAGTTATTTACAGAAAAAAACTATTATATTAATAACATTAATGAATATGTAATTTTTGTATTTGCTGGAAAGAAGAAAGATTTTTATATACACAAATTCAAACAATATTTTACAGGGTTTGCCATTGCTTCACTGTAATTTTAATTTAAAATCATATTGACAGAAGTTAAAAAAAATCTCTTCTTCCTCCTCTAAAGGCAGAGTGAGGAGGTTTCATCACGTCAGCGATGATAATTCTGATTCGCCGCTTTGCATGGTCAGTCACTGTTGGCTCGCTGTCCTTCACCTGTTGAGATGCAGGTCAGTGGAGAGGAGAGGAGTGCAGGCTTGTCATGAAGGCCCAGCAGGAGAGCAGCCTCTGGAGATTAGCATGAAGAGGAGAGGAGAGGAGAGGGGCGAAGGCATTGCTTCTGCGTTTGAAAAGTGGACGTGCGTGTACTGAAAAGGGTGGCTGATACGGCAAAAATATCACAGTACTCATTAATACGCAATGCGTCTGAGGATATTCTGCCAAACAGCAGCGTTTAATAAAGGTAGAAATAAATGAACGCTATAATGAGCTCACGTCTACTCAGCTACTTGTTACCATGCTCTAAATGCAGCTGTTTCTTGTTGTTTCCAGCCTCTAATTGGTCTAAATCTGCCATTGTTATGACAGTTGTTATGTCTTGTATCACAGACACATGTATCACATTTGATCACAATAGCAGTAACATATTGTCATATCGCCCACCCCTACATGCACTTTAAGTTTGATATGTTTGTGTGCATGTGTGCACACATGCTCCTGTTGATATTTGCGCCCGTGAGGGTAAAGACGAGTGCACACACGCTCCGGTAGCAAGACACTGAGGTTTGTAATTGTGTTGGTGGCTCTCATTAGGGCCTCCGCATGCGTGCATGTGTGTGTTGGGGGTGGGTATGTGTGTGTGGCTCTCATCACTGCTAGCTGCGTCATTAACAGAGGCTGGGCCTCTCCGCATGCAGCCAGAATGTCAGCCGTACCTCGGTCATTTGTAACATAATAAGTGCAAGTACAATGAGTGCAATGCAAGCCCATGGGGGGGAGGGGTAGAGGAGATAGAGGAGGATGGGGGGGTGTGGGGGGGGGGGGGGGATGCGGCCCTTAAGGCTTAAAAAAAGAGTGAGAGAGACTTGATTAGAAAGTATAATGAGCCACCAAAAGAAAACTGGTAAAGACTATCTCCCCCGAGACTGATGGAAAACAAATTAATGTGGCGATTTGGATTTAATTATTATTTTTCTATTAGTGCACATAAAGAGAGACGAGAGATGCCCATCAAGAGGGAGAGCTGTGCGTGCAGTTATTGATTCCCCCCCTTCATCCTCTTCCCTCCCTCTCTTTCTCTTTCTTTCCCTCTCCCTCCTTTTTTTCTTTTGCACAACACACAGGGAATACGGATTTTAATCATCTTTAGTTTACGTCCCCCTAATTCCATTAAAAACACAAAACCTTCCAGCGACAGAAAAAGCACTTCATTTCCAATGACACAAATTTCTCTCCGAGAGATGTAAACGGGGTGTCTTTACACAAATTACTGGCCCGAGGTTTGGTTAGGGTGTTTTATTTTGTGTGTGTGTGCATCTATGTGTGTGTGTGTGTGTGTGTGTGTGTGTGTAATTGAATTCTGCTTCTCTAGCGTTAGCCTTATGTGAAATCACCAGGCTAAGAGCTAATAATTGTAAAAGGGACAATAGTCTCATTGGTTCAGCTTATTAATCTGTGTTTAAAAGTAGATAAAGAGGGGTGTTTTTTTCCCTTTGGCTGAATCTGGGACAACAAACGTCATTATGTAGGAACACTTGTACGGCTCGGAATCTGCAAGGCCCCCGCAAAAGAATTGCATTAGACTGGTGATTAGACGCGTCCCAAACATACCACGCAATGCGTTGAGATGTGTTTCTGTTAAGTATTCTAACTGTTTGCTCGGCTGTCAGCATTGCTATTTGTAGCCATAAATAAAAGATGACCTTTAAATGTTTACATAATTTATACAGCCATAAATTCTTAATATATCAGACGGCGAACGAGAAAGTGGGCTCGTTGATTTGGGATCAAAGCCGAAATTACATAAAGGCGGTCGGGTTGTTGGGTGTGAGTCTGATTTGAGGGGTGTTTTTGCTGTGCTAACCCGTTTTAGCCTGGACGTCGTTGTCATGGTTAGTAGGCATATTGATTTAGGTGGGATGTTTGTAAGCCATGCAAAAAAACATTTGTTACTATAAGAAGTGTCAGTGTGCATGTGTTGCCCATGTGTCATTCTTTTTTTGCCTAATAAGCAGTCTGTAATGCTCTATAATGGTCATGTGGCCATTTCAACAGTTTGCTAAACCCCAGAGCATGTAGCTTTTATTGTTTTCGCTATGCTGACCCATTTTAGCCTGGAGAACATTTTTCTTGTAACAAAGTGGTATAACATATTACAGTCTAAAACCTGGTAATTATAGCAGTTACCCATAACCTGCATTTTTCTTCTATTTTATTTTTTCTGTCCATTTATAACAGTGAATTTAGGCACCAAAAACTAAATTAAGAGTTTTTACATTACCATTTTCCAACCCCTCCGTATGAAACAACCTGTTTTTACTGTGGCTTTTAGATTCATACATGTAAAAGGCCTCTGACTGGCTGCCCTGTATTGTGCCTTATTCAGAAGGCAGGCAACACTGCTTATAACTTCGATGTGAGTGGGTGGAGCTAAACTGCTGTAGGGCTAATAAGTGGATATATGTAACATCACAGAAACTGCCAGTTCAAAAAATGGCTGGTTTCTGGACTGTATGTGTGTGTGTGTGTGTGTGTGTGTGGGAGGGGGGGGGGGGGGAGTTGTGAATGGTATGTTTTGAAACTTTAATGAGGTTTACATAATATATAAAAACTATTTTCTTTATATAAATTAAGGGAAATTCAGTTTACCATGAAAAGGGCCTTTCATCTGAAGACAGTTTGTATAGGCCAGATTCTGGGTTTTCAAATAGCATTAGCCATTCATTTGTTTGGGTTGTAGAGAGTAATGAGTAATGAGTAGTGAGATTACTTTTACCAAGAGGTAATCGGTAAAGTAATTCAGCTGCACTTGGGCAGACTTTATGAGTAATAGATCACATATTATTTGAGTAACTTCTCGAACTCTAGCTGTTCATAAGACAAGCTGGTGTTGGTTATCAACATGCATGTTGTTGTCCATGTGTCATTCACTGATTGATTGACTGTAACACCCTATAATGCTCATATGATACATGCAGTCATTCCATTCCATTCCATGGTGTCAGCAAAAGCAAAACAACGTAAGAAAGCTTGATAGTTAGATCAGTAATAAATCATTAATAAAGTGGAATAATAGTCGACAGGCTAACTGATGGCAGAAATAAACTTTAGTTGCTGCTGTCCATTAGAACCAAAACATTTCTGAGCACTGAAGACGTGTGCTAAAGCTGTGACATCGCTCAGGCCTCATGGGAGTTGCCGCTGAATAGAAATGCTCAGCGGGATCCAGTGACCCTTGACCCTCAAGGTGTTTGCAGGTCTCCATAAGCAGGAGCCGAGGAGAGCAGCGCTTCAGCCGGAGCGTCCGAGGCGTCCATTATGCCTCTGCAGAGGGAACAATGGGTTGTGATCAAAATGGTGGGGATGAGGTAAACAGTCAGGAAGTGATAGAGTCATAGAGTGATCCACACTGGGGGATAATAATGTGTGTGTGTGTGCGCGTGTGCGTGTGTGTGTGTGTGTGTGTATGTGTGTGTATGTTGGGGGGGTGGGGGGGGGTGACAGAGTACTGACATCAGCTCTTAGTCACTCTCTCTCTCCCTCTCTCTCTCTATCTCCATCTCACACACACACACACACACACACATACTCGCACACGCTCTCATGGGGAGAGGAAGTCATTAGTGCCAGGAAAATAAGGAATCCAGTCATGGCTCCAAATCAAGCATCTTTCCAGCAAGACAAGAATCGCTGCAAACGTCCGTGAGTCAAAGACAAAGCGCACTACAGAGGAGCAGCTCAGAACAAAGGCACATGTTTTTTCAGTGTGTGAATAATTTACTGTCATTAGAAATCTATCAATACAAGGAAGCACATATAGAAAAAAAACACATCTTTCCAGCAAGACGACATTTGCCGCAAACATCCACATTTTCAAAGACAGGATCAAAGGAGCAAAATAAAAAAGTGCATTACTGAATGTGAATATTGTGTATTTACTGTCATTAGAAATTGCAAACAATATCAGTTATTTACAGAAAAAAAACATACAGAAAAAAACAAAAAATGTTTTCTATATGTAATTCTCTATTCTCTATTTGCTGTAAAGAAAGAAGCTTATATGTGTATACACACACACACACACACACACACACACACACACATATATCTATATATGTATATATAAAGTATCTTTCCAGTGAACAGAGAATCGCTGCTAACATCTGTGAGCTAAAGAACCAACAGAACCAATCCATAAGTTTATTAATTTATGAAGATAATCCATTTGGCATCATTATTCTTTAGAAATCATTGCTAGTAAAACAGAACTGGTAACTGAAATGATAACAGAAGATTGATAAAACACATTTGCTTTATCATATATTAATGTGACAAGATTTTGTAACTTTGTAACAATTTCAATTGATCCATTTACCATGAAATGCAAACACAATGAAAAGTAAAGCTGACTTTTCCAAATAGAATAATGAGATTTTGATAAGACAACATGCAGAAAGAAAAACTGCAAATATCACTTTTGCAGATGGCCATTGTGAACCTATCATGCACTTTACTAGTAAAATAATGCTACTGGTACAGAACATCTTGACCTGACCCATAAACCTTTTTTACCCCCTTTATTCTCCTGTTAGTTTGCTGTGTTACTGTGGAAAGGCCCCTAACACCAGCACAGCAGCCCCGATGTTCGCCTTTAACAGTTGTAATTGACATTTTCCCCCTCTCCCTTCAGCTATGATATATCAGAGGGTGCATCACCCAGTGAGAGAAGGAGGAAACATTAACGGGATTAATAAAGGGGTGGGAGCGTCGCAGGAATATAGATCGTGTGCTTGGCGAGATCAGTAAAATAGGATCTGTCAAGCAGCCATGCAAATGGCCTCGCTCAGTGAAAACAGATTGTACTTTTTCATGCATGGAGAGGAAGAAGAAAAACAAAAAAAAAGGGAAAAAGAACGGAGGGGGGGCTTACAGAGAAGATCAATTCTCCAAGATTAGCTTTCAACTTTGCTGCCTGCCTCCATTTGTAAAGGTAATTTCATTTAATAACCTTCACTATTTGTTTTATCGGGCCGCCCCGCTGTACTGCGCATGGTCCATTCGTAGAGATGCACTAAAACAACAGTGGTAAGAATTATTGGGGATTGTCGTGCAAACGCTTCCCTCTTTGGCCCTGACACGCCGTTCCCAATTACGCTCTGCTCAATTGGAACAGCAGAAAGGCGAGGTGTCGTTCTGCATGTGTTTTCCCAGTCAGCAAACCCCAACTCCCCCAAACACACCAATTTGTGCCGTAACCGAGTTATGGCATTGTCAACAAACTGGACAAAAAAGAAGAAGAGCTGAAGAATTACTGAGACAAACAAGAGACAGAAGAGTGCAGGCTGTTGTCGAACGCTGTTTCATTTCAAAAAGGCACTTTAAGCCTCGTTGTCAGGCTTGTGTGAAGCAGCCTGCTTTCCTGGGCCTAAAGATAGCTCAGCCTGTGTCTGCTTTGGCTTTAGGCTCTTTCGATATAAAGGGATCCTGGAAAAAGAAAGAAATCTAAGAGGTTTCTTCCATGGGCGAGCACCATTCCATTTACCTACCTGGTAAAAAAAAAGGCAAGCGCATAAGAAATTAGGGCCCAACTGATGTATCAGTTGGCCAATACTATCGGCCAGTACTGCCATCCTAGAAATTAACTGGTGCTGGCAAAAATCTCACCATAATAATGATAATGAGTGACTTTGCAATGTAATGAACAGACACCACTGAATGGAAGAAATCTGTACAAGACCCTGTGTTTACCCCCATATGGGCTACATTCAGGTGATACGTCCAGGTATATTTTGACCCATTAGCATTTTTAATAAACCATTTTGGGGGGGAAAACAGCGCACTTTGACTCCACATTTGTATTAAATGCTGGAGAAGTAGGCAATGCACTTCAGTCCTCTTTTTCAGGAGGCCACAGTATCATAATTACGAGTTATGAGCACATAAATGGTAAAACAAAGTCGTAATCATTAGTAGGAAACTCCACTATTTGTGATGCAGAGAGGGGGGTTGGCACTAACAAACGTGGCGCAAGGCAAAACAAAGCACACGCAGAAGCTAATTATGCTAATTTGATCCTAAAGCCTAAATGCTACACCTGATGCACATCCTCTCCTCTTCGATCTGTCTCTCTCGCCCAAGATCGCTTTGTTCAATTTCATTGTTTTGAGAAAAAAACAGCCATAAAACAATGTTTTTAGCAGGTGGTCCGTTTTATAAAGCCGCTTTCTTATTTATTTTCTTGCGAGGATTCTGACCACAAGACTTCCAGCTAAGTGTGATCATGAATTCCGAACTTGGAAGTAGGATATCACAACAAGTCCTTGAAGGCAACCTACATCACAGCTCAGGTATCGTAGAAAAATCCTGCTGAGTTTCCCGCTGGTAATTATGACTTTGTTTGACCACTCGTGTTAAAGAAAACTCGTATTCATGATATCGCCAGTAGCACATTAAGGCCACATGAGACATGTATGATCCTCATGACCTCCACCTCATTATGACCAAGAGTGACACTTTCACAGTTTAGCTGATGGTTGTTGGGAGTTGTTGGCCAACTGTGATTAGCACTTAGCCGTTAGCATATTCTGTTTGCATATTTGCAGAGCTGCTTCATGTTGCAGTGCTGTAAATACTGAATGGACAATGTCCGTGCACCGTGTTATGTGTGTGGCACGTGTTCGTGAACATTTTATTATCTGCTGTTGATTTTACAGCTCACAGGCTCTTATACATCCACCCATGATGCCTAAGTGATTAAAAGTGCAGACAGTTCACTCCTCCATCTGCGTTCTGACCAGCACCCCAGAGTGAATCACACCTCCAATATAGTTCTTAGACTCTCTCTCTCTCTGTATTATTTATGTGATCATTATTGTTGTATTTTTAAGCCATTAATATTAATAAGTGAACATTAAAAAAACATCATTATCCTTCTCCTCAGCTTTGTTTACTTGTTTACTCTTACTTACTTATTTACTCATTAATACTGTTAGATTAAAAAAACCCTCTGGTATTACATCTGGTATCATGCAACGTTGCAGCCAGTACCTAGTCCTTAAAGGGCCCATATCCTACATTTGTATCTTCACAGCATGTGATTTTTATGTGGTTTTATGTACCACAAACAGTCACAATTCATTTTAAAACCAAATGAAACAGGCTGCTTTTGTTACTGTGCCTTTAAGACTGATATATGTAATGAACTCTGTTCTGATGGGCCGCCGTGTATTGAGCCTCATTCAAATAGCAGTCTGGGCTGATATATTACTTATAACTTCAGACTGAATGAGTTGAAATTTACATACACACACACACACACACACACACACACACACACACACACAGACAACCCCAGGCTATGCCTTTACACTAAAGAACATTTCAAAACTATGGGGAACACTGCGTCTAGTCTTTATAAAGACTCCTGTAGTGTAGTACATACTCAAAATTCTGTACAAATCAACCACTATTATGGTCAGTTGCCCAGTTGCTCTAGGCCCCCAGTGCGAATGCCTTCTTAGCAGTTAAGCTTAAAACAACAAAAAATCAACATTTTGTTTTCAGACATCTTGAGTTTCTGCAATTTAAGGGGAATTCCACCAGTTTTCTGTAGTTTTATTCAAAGAGCTTTATTGTGAAATGCACCATTCTGGAGATACTGAGTCAGAATTGCTCACAGTGATAGAAACCAGACGTCTTCCCGTTTCTTATAAAAGTTAGCTACTTTAAGGTCACACAAAGTTATTACGCTAAAAGATTACAAATACGCAGCAATATTGTTCATTGATGGTTTTACAGTATGTTAAAGCCTGATAGTACACAAGGAAAGTTTTCCCATTTCCCATTTTCCCATTATCAACACTGCATATCAAACTCAGGTTCTCCGGTCGTTTTGGACAGTAAATAAAAAAACGTGATCTGCATTCAAGAGATTGTGACCTCTGATTCCTATCACCACCACTGTAAAGAAACATTCAGAATGGTTTTTACATTTCAACAATTGAATCATGCAGAAATTTTGAAAAATCTGTGCAATTCCCCTTTAGGATATATGATAAATTATTCATATTAGAAGCCATCAGAGTGCTTAGCCCCAACAAATGTTCATATTGGTCAAGCACCAGTACCACTGGCTTTCTGATACCAAAACCAGGACTAGTATTCAGTCTCTAAAATCGATACTTTTGAAAGTCTTGTGCACATAAATGGGGGAAATCCTTGTGATTTCAGTGAAGGCCAGTAAAAAGAGGATTTGGTGAAATGACATGAATAAGAGAAGATCTGTGTGACTGACTGTGCTTGTGTAAAGAAAATCTCATTTCTTACAATCATTTGCTTTCTTTTTTTTCTATTGTTAAAGAAAACACCCAGTATCAGTAATTGGTATCGATCAAGATCGACACTTAAGTATTGATCAGCCCTTCGCCCTGAAGTGCAGCACATGTTCAAGGAAATCCCTTTTTTCTCTACTATTCTTCAAAGCTGACTAATGCAGCTGATTTGAAGCACTGATCTAAATGTGAAGTCCTAATGCGGCGCGCTGTATCGCACAATGCAAGGAGGTAATCGACATTTGTCTTCCCTTGCCCGTCCCTTGAATTTCAATGTTTCACGCCAACTGTCAGGCCGCATCAAACCTCTCTTTATGCAAAGCAGTGTCTGCTTTAATTAGTAGTTTCAGGTCAGTGCAGCCTGCGCTCTAGGCAGCGAGCGGGGCCAGACATTCGCAGGAGCCTCCATGTTGTCTGATCAAAAAATAGGCCATCACCGCCGTGCCGAGAATGGCCACGTCTCATCACCCCAGCAACAACGTGTGTGTGTGTGTGTGTGTGCGTGCCCGCACGAGTGTTTGTGTGTGTGCGTGTTTATCCCCCATGAGCCATCCATCTCCACGCAGCAGGGTGGTTTTGGGTGGAGCACACATAATCACAGCAGTCACTGTACACCTGGAGGTCTGCGAAATAATAAACAGCGTTCAGGTCGTGGTTTCTCTGTGTGTTTTGCTCAGCTCTGCAGATCTAAGAGCCCGGCGCCTTTTCTAAGAAGAAAAACAACACAAACGCTCTTCACGGACATCTAACGGCAATAAGGCAATAAGAGAAACAGAGTAGAAATACTTGTAAGCTCATTTAAGGATTCGCAACAGCAACCCTGTGATAATTTTTTCATTTTTGGTTTAGGTGATAAAGCCAAAATATCTAATGTACTCCGTTTCAGGACTGGAAAATATTGCACTTTACTATACTGAAGTATTATTTGGAAAGCTTAGCTTATTACTGAATACTTGTACTTTCATTTCAGTTACATTTACAAGAAATAAAAATTTAATTTAGACCTTCAAAGTACATCAGGGGAGTTTTCTTTTTTTTCTCCTGCCACTTGGCTGATCTGAATTTATGTAACAGAACACAGGAGAGAGTGTTATCGCCACTAACGCCCCAGTTGTGAACACACAAGCTTATGTGCTCACAAGCATTTATTTGATACATTTCTGCATATAAGCCCCCAAGCTGCATCAAATTTACTTTCCCCCTCCAACAAAGTAGTAACGTGCGAATGGAATGATACCGTTATTGTGGGAAAAAAAAATGGTAAAATGCTCCTCAGGTTGGGCCATCGGTAAAATCTCCAGTAGAATTCATCAGTGTTAAACAAAACTGTCGGCGTCTGCAACTCTCATTTGTATTTGTGCTGGGACTACACTATATCTATTAGTCACCACACACCACAGCACCGAAGACAGAAAACCTTTAAGTGAGTTTAATTCTGGCTCTAGTTCTTCCACTTTTAATTGTGATTTTTGATATAGCAACCAACCCCTGCTCAATTTCCCCTTTGTCTTGAATGTAGCCAGCCATCCAAGGCATATTTGGTGTACTGAGTCTGAAAATTCTTTTGTTTGAAACATTTTCATAAAAAAACAGTCATATGTCATATGGCTGACTGGCTGCATTTGGGGCAAAGGAGCAGGAACTCAACTATAACTTCACCGTCTTTTCACTCTAAATGACTAGACTAGTATGCACTGCGCATGTGATACTAAAGATACTCCAGACACAATGTTCCTTCAAACCAGAGAACAGCTGATAACATCAATGAAAGATCAGAGCGTTTCCAAAGAATGTCCATTTACTGGCAGTCATCTTGAGAAGCTGTTTTCATTCTGCATCACATAAGGAAAGACTGTAAATAAATTTGTAGGCTGGCAGTGTGAATGAGTCATCCTATCAACCAATAACAGGCCTCCTCGCCACTGTTTTAGACCAGTTTAGACCGAGTGATCAGTGTTTATGGCCTCTAGTGAAAGACCACAATTGTGTCCAACATGCATTTGTTGCAGTTGAGGTTCCACTTGGAAAGTTCAGCGTCCAGATGCTCCTTCGCTGGCATTTTCTTCGCTCTGGGGGAAGGGCAGGCTGCAGTGGTCACATGAAAAGGCGCTCGCTGGGGAAGCCTGTGCTTGCCTCGCCTTCTATTTCGGAGTGCATGTTCCAGGCAGAAGTGGCGCGCGCTGCCACTCGGAACTGTGCCCCTATTGTGTCCCCTAAGAAAGCGTGACCCTCTGTGGTCCGTTTCGAGGAGCAGAAGACCTGGGGGCAGAGGGGGAGCTCAAACGCTAGTAGGGGGAGATTTTTTAACCGAGGCCAAAGAATTTCCCTAGCCTCAATCCATATGTGTCCTGGATATGTATTACTGGTGTGAATTTATCTCATTCTTAATCTTCTGCCTATAAAAAAGATGCTTAAAGGGCCCATATCAAAAATGCCCTTTTTAAATGAAAGATAATTAGTACAAGTAATAAGGAGTTTCAAAACATACTGTTCACTGCCCAGTCCAAAGAGTTCATTTATAGAAACACAGCTGCAGAAAAAAAGTCAGTTTTGAATGATTTATTTTTGTGATGTCACAAAAATCAACACATTTACACAAATACACATATACACAGCCTACGGCAGGTTAGCCTGCCCATTTACACTGATGATGAGGAGTGGTTAAGCTCAGACTGGTTTCTGAGGAAGGCACAATACGGGGTAGCCAGTCAAACCACAGATCATTTACATAGATCACTCTTAAAGCGAGAAAAACAGTTTTTGTGTAATTCTACTGGAAGCGAGGTTGGAAAATGGTGACGTAAAAAAAGGAAATAAAACTCACACAAATGGCATGTGATTTTTTTTTTTTTTTTTTTTTAAATGTAGGCTATTAAGACTTTAACTTGACTTAAAGGGCCTACTGGGTACACAATTAGCACAATAAAAATATTGTACTCTATATGTCTTAATATAGTGGAGAGGTGCAATAAAAGTAGTGCTTAATATAGTGGAGTAGTGCTACAAGATTTGAAACAAGTTGGAAAACTGATTTCTTTCAATCATTCAGTGCTAATGTGTGACCATAGCCTACCAATCAAAATGTCCAAAAGGTTTGTATACACCTGCTTATTCAGTGTTCAGGGCTATTAATAGGGTGTTCTCCTTGCTACAGTAACATCTACTGTTCTGCTAAGACTTTAGACTAGATGTTTGACCATTGCTGTGAGGATTTTATTGCACTCAGCCACAAGAGCTTTATATAACTGATTGTCAGGTACTGATGTTGGAAGTTTTGTTCTGTTGACAAACCCAGCTCATCAGAACGTATTGGATGGAGCTCCATCACTTTAACGCTGGGGGCTTTGTACCCCTCTAGTTCAACCTTGGCCTCACAGTTTCTCTAGAGTGTCCTATTATAATGGCAGAGCTTTCCTATGGAGATGTTACAATATGTGTGCTCACTTATGCACCTCTGTCAATAGTAGCTGCACCATAAAGCATCTGAATTCACCCATTAGAAGCAGGGTCTAGATACTTTTCAGCACACACTGTAAGTCCCATGGTCCTTGGGAAGGCGTGGGAAAACTTTGGTGAGGGAGCGCGAGGTCTGACGGTGGAAAAAGCAGAGTGGGCTCCAGGCATTCCTTTGTGATTACACATCTGTGCAAAAGGAGGCCAGACATTCTTTTCAGCCGTATCTGAAGCCTGCTGACTTCTACCCCCGATCCCTCCTTTCCCTCCCCTCTTCATCTGGAAAAAAGAAAAGGATCTGTGAATGTTGTTTTGGTCGAGGCTTGAGCAGGGCTCTTCAAAGCATCCGCCTTCAGAGGAGCCCGGTCCCACACACCACCAAGTTTGGTCTTCATGGGTGCCCGATTCTGATACAGGCCCAGTCTGGAACAGATTTAAGCACAGGAAAACATACAGTGTGCAAAAATATTCTTATGCTGGCTATTTCTGTTACCTGTAGTCTAAGCCTAGTGAAGTTCAGGCTGTGTAGCAGGAGGCCGAGCATGAAAACCAAGGCCAGAAACCAGCACAGCTATTTCTGGCCTACAACTACTTTAATATGATTTCTGATGTGTTATGCAATATTCTGTGCAGCAGATCATCAGTTTGAATTAAAGTTGTTAAATCATTTTCTCGTTTTTGTTCATCATTTTCTCTAACTTACAACTCCCAGCATGCTTTGCACAAGCATGTCACACAACAGTTTGGGATCCCCCAGTTCAAAAAAGAAGTGCACTGATATGGAAGCTAATAGAAAGACATGACATTTGGCTTCCTAGCAGTAATGGTGGCATACATCTGCAATTGCCAGTCCCATGCATCCTTTCCAGAGTGCTTCACGTTCTTCAAAAGCTCCTTCAAGATACATAATCAGTTTTCCTAATCTTTAAACTGGAAAATCTACCTCAAAAACACTATGCATTTTGCATCTGTGCTATATGTGATGCTGAATTAGTAGTTTGATGCAGTCATCTTATTTAAAAAAAAGGGGCAAATGGGGCAATTTAACGCAAACGTCACTGCGTGCTGGTGCTAACCTCTGCTCTACAGTCAGCACTGAGAGCACCTTTCTCTAAAATGTAAAATCTGCAATATAAAACAGCACGCGACGCATTAGCATGTTCATTCAATATAAAAGCTTGTAGGAGTTAGTGTACATACTGCAATAAGAGTTAAGTACAATAGCGTCGATGTTTATTATTCTAATTAATGTCTCATTATCACATTCGCAGCATTTCTAATTACCTCTCTGATAGGATAAATACCATGTGGCTCCATGCAAACAAAAATCACAGGGCAGAGGACAGGGAGAACTGGAGCAGCACACTGCCCTCTGCTGCCCAATTAAACCAATGACTAAACCATATTAAAAACTCAAGCCTGCCTCTACACTATATGGACAAAAGTATTGGGACACACCTGTTTTTCAGGGTTTGGGCTAGGCCCCTTACTTCCAGTGAA
>JBBPCZ010000115.1:3087186-3098527 GCA_037974445.1 Brycinus macrolepidotus | reverse complement strand
GGGATGAACTGGAACAGAGATTGCGAGCCAGGCCTTCTCATCCAACATCAGTGCCTGACCTCATTAATGCTCTACAGAATGAATGGGAGCACATTCCCACAGAAACACTCCAAAATCTTGTGGAAAGCTTTCAAGAAGAGTGGGAGCTGTTATAGGGGGGGCCAGCTCCATATTAAAGTAAGTATTTGAATGCAATGTCATTAAAGTCCCTGTTGGTGTAATGGTCAGGCGTCCCAATAGTTTTGTCCATGTAGTGTATTTCAGACGGTCATACAAATCCCTGATTTTAATCAAGTTGCATCTTTTATTTTTATATCTGTGTGGTATTTGATTTGCTTTTCATTAGAGTGAGCTCACTCATTACGGATGGCTGTAAGTAATTTAAAGTTCAGTGAAGCCCCTCCATCACAAGAAATTAAAACAATATAAGCATGCTGACCCTAGCGAAAGGGGGCGGGGCAGATATGTGTTCGCACGCTCATTGGCTGAGAGGCATGTCAATCATCCTTCGTAGCGAGCCGGTGTCTTCTTGCACTGTAAATCACGTGACCTCCCCTTTATCAACACACGGACGCCATTAATGCTAACAGCAGAGAGACGGAAAAATCAGAGGTGAGACACTTTTGCGTGACGTGACACGGCTCTAACCGAATTTTGACGCTCTTTCAGCGTCGTCTTTCGTAAACTGGGGGTCCAAATACATTTTCACAAAGGGTAAACTGCAGCACTCTGCTGCCACTCTTTGCTTACAGTCTTGTTTTGGCAGCGAAAAGTGGCCAGCTTAGCTGTTGTTAGCTTAGCTGGCTAGCGTAGCTTGCTAACACGGACGAAAACAAGGCCTGGAGCTTTCTTCTGCAGACTGCTGACAAAGATAAACCAATCCTTTTGGATTATGGAAACCTGACAGTATAGGGAAAGTATTTTAAACGTTTTTATAAAGTGGAAATCCCAGGTTGCTACGTTAGCTGGATAACGATATAGAGATATATTTTAGTTTAGTTAAAATTTGAGAAGCAGCACACAGGACAGCGTTTAAAAGGCTTGTAATCGGGCAGATAAACACGCATTTGCCAACTTTGTTTTTTTAAACTTGAGTTATATTTGCTTTTGTAGAGAGTTTCTCTATAAAGAATTCTACTGTGATTCGTAGTGCCTAGACGTTGCTGTCCTGAGGCCAGAGACAGACATTTTGAAAGGTCAGTTTTGTGTGTGTGTGTGTGTGCTGGCTCGACTAACAGTCTCGCCTAAAACGCTTTGAGCTGCTCAGGCATCACAGAACATGACATCATGATCATTTCACCAGCTGGTATTATAACTCGGTGCACTACTTATATAATCAGGTAAAGGTGAAACTACAGGGAGAAACTAACATCCAAACACTCACTGAAGAGCTTCAGCTGTGCTAAAACGTCTAATGCTGCTGCAGGAAGGCTGTTTTAAAAGAAAGTCAGCCTATTAATCTCCTGTGAGTTTGCACAGCCTTGGTAAGCTCAGGCAGTTGAGCTGCACTGGTTGCACAAGAAGAACTGGGTGTACCTTTTGCCACACAGAACCGTGACGTTCCTCACACAAGGTTTTGTGTCTCAACTTGCATTCACACTGTTATAGGAATAATAAGTTAAAATGCTCACTTGGAAAAGTGAAGTGTTACTTTCTAAGTCAAAGTAATGTGGAAAAATACCACAAGATTCCAAAAACAAGAGACCTGCAGGCAGCATTTTCCTTCCAGCCCCCTTCTCGGAGTTTCTGTACACAGTGAAGTTGTGGAAAACATTCTGGGGAGTTGGGTAATGTTCTAGATGAAGTCAGGGGTCTCTGGGTTTCCTCCTTCCCTCGCAGGATGTCTCTGGGGCAGGTTAAGTTTAGCAGCGTTCTCCTTTAGCAAATGTGAGTTGGAAAATAGCAAGAGACCTGGAACACAAAGCTTAAATCATCAAGGCAAGGGTGCTATTTCAATACTGTACTGTAGAGGCGTATTTATAGAGCAGCCCGGGATGGTTCTGTATAACAAGTCTGTCTTAAAGGACTCAGTAAAATGAAAATAAACCATACATGAGTTGTCTAGAATGGTACCCTAATGCAAACAAGGTATGCCCAGTGTGTAATCAGGGTTTGGTTGTTTTATCTTAAGCACTTTTAGATCATGAAGTGGGATAATTTACAACTACTTTTTGCTCAGTCTGAGTTCTTGGAAATATCTTGAATGCCTGAGTGTACCATGGGTCCAGGGTCGATGATATGATCTTCTTGAAGCCAGCATGGTGTTCTTATCGTGCTGTGCAGTCTGCCGTTCTTGATGACAGTGAAAACGGTCATACTGAGTCATGTTTTTGCTGAAGGCGCATGACTGTGAACTGAGTTTTTCTTCCTAATTCATTTGCATGCTCATTTCTCTTCAAGAACTCCACCAACATTTGATCTGCAAGTCTATTATGGTCTGACACCACCCGTGTATTGTTAATTTATTTTGTAGTGATTTTTCCAGAAGTTGTTTAACCATCTAGTTCCTTTCTCAGGGCATCTTTATGATTGTATCTTTCAGTGACACTCAGCAATGGATTCAAAGCCGCGTCGGCTGCCGTTCACCATCTCCAGCTCTTCATCCCTGTCCTCGCCTTCGCCCCTCTCCTCTTCTTCCTCGGCTCTCAGCGCTAGTCGACTGTATGGCAGAGGAAGCGTTCTGGGAAGTGATCGCTTCAGCAGGGGAGGTGCAGGAAAACTCGACTCAGACTACCAGGTACTGAGTCCATGTGCGGTGCCACAGGTGAATGTTTTGTCCTGGGCACCTTGCAGAACATGACACTTTGGTTGGGTCAGGTGTGATCTTGTAACGACAATACACTTCTAGGGGGAAAACTTGTTAAACTTGATATCCCTGCTCAAACACACCTGGTTCAACTCACCTGTTAATTGTCAAGTTTAGTGAGTGTGTTTTGAGGAGGGCAGCTACCAAACTGTGCTGGACACTGCCCCTCCAGGACTGGATTTTGGCACCTCAGTCCGAGAGTTTCTCATGAATGACTCCAGACATCATTACAAGATCCCTGAGAGACCACTTCTTAGAGGCAGTGCAATACCACTTTCTTTTGCAATGACTGAACTGATACTGATCTAGTATATTGTCTTCAAAAAAGTACTAACTTTTAAAATGAGCTCATGACCATGCTCACACTGCTCAGAGAAGTACTGTGATACTCTACAGGAAAACCTAAGCAGATGTATATAATTTATATAGTATTATGACAAACATTTTTGTTCAGTTAAACAGCTTCGTAAAAACAACATAATGTATAGGATCAATGTGCTCAAATTAGAGGGGGAAGGCCCCTTTGCAGGTAAATAAATGTTGCCACAGTGGTACCTTCTGGCCTTCTGTGTTGAGATGGAAAGCTGGAAATAGATCTGTGGGTTATGTTAGCCACGTATGCTCTGTTAGCATCTTGCTCTCAGCAGTCTTGCTGTGTCCATGAGAAGCTCATGTTACACAAGCTTGAGTTATTTTTTTTATAAGCCAGACCAGATTGCTGGCCCCTAATGGGAATCAGCCAGCTTGGCTCAGAGTGACTTGCTAGATAAGGTTACTGGAGCGTCCCGGAGTCGTTTTTGACCCTGTGAGTGTGTGGGTAGATGACATGCAAAAACAAGTGATAACTAAACACCATGTCATGTCAGTATCCAGGGTGAACACAAAGTGCTTTTAAACATGGCTTGTCACCTCTAACCTCCAAAACACCTTTGTTTGCTTTAACCAAACCAAAAGGAAGGTGTTTTTAACATGACTTGGAGGACATAGTGTGCCTTTGTTATCTTTACTGGTAGTGCTGTAAAGCTGTAAGCAGAGTTAATTCTAAGTACTGGGATTTGAAAGTAAAACTGTGCTGAAAAACAAAAATGATGTTAAAATATAGTTTATTAACTTAAAGCTTTTTGTGAAACGTGAACAGCTCTAAAAGTTGGGTGTTTTTTCAATGGTTTATAAAATATTTTTTAAATATTATTAATAAGATTTTTCATTACAAAATTATCATGTAATTTGAGTTAAGTCACACCCCTTTTGCAGCTGCCTTAGCCTTGATAAGGATCTGATATTGTTCTATAGTATTGTTAACGTAAAAGTTGAAGTGCAGAAACTTGAATCTATCTTGAATTTACTTGACATAACATAAAAAAAACCCAAATTTTTTTTCAGTGAAACTTTTGTCCCCTGCTGTACCTATGTGTAAATATTTTATAGAAAAACGTACGCTCTTAGATAAATGTTCAGTAACTTTATCAAATCAGAATCCTACTAGCAATTTAATCTCGGCGGCAGATTTTTCAACGACAGATCTGTTAAGGTGAATGCTCTTGTGCGGTCCATTTTAGCAGCAGAAGAATTCCTGTACGCTGGCGCTTCATTCATATTGACTTGTTACATTTAAAGTTATTGTGGGTTTTTTATTAGTTGATGCTGTACTTGTGTTTTAAGTGTCAAACAATTTTTAATACTGAGTCATTGATTTCTGTTTTATTTTATCTGTATCTTGTTGCCGTAATGGTAACTCTGTTTTCCTTGTATTGCAGAGCCCATGCCTTTCTGGAGCCACTAGAGATTATAGCTCCTCCGAGAGCCGCCACTCCAGATGGAAGTTGTCTACTCCCCTCTCTTCCTCCTCCTCTTCCTCCTCATCTACATCATGTGAACGTCAATGGACAGAACCATCCTATGGAGGAAGAAGCAAACCTGTGAGTGTTAAAGCTGTTTTTATTTTGTCACATTGGTTTCTTAGTTGTCTTGCAGTTCCAGACATAATCTTAAAATGAAAATGCACATTTGGGGCCAACTTGTTAAACTGTTTCATTATTTTACTGTATTGTGGTGACATGTCACAAGAAACAAGTGACAAGTAGCAAATCCATGCTTAAGGAGTATTTTGGGAGGGACTTGCATCCATGTTGAGTGGACTGTTGCTCCTTTGAGCTTACACGTTTGTGAGTCCATTGTATTGTTTCAGAATTTTTTTACATTTCACATTCCCTTTGTTCCCTTTCTGATGAATGTACATTCTCACTCAGGTTTAGCCAAACATTAGACTAGACTAGAAAATTAGGTCTTGTTCAAATCTGCTAACGTGCGTCTTGGGTGATCTGATCGCAAATAATCAGTTCACACCTGGCATTAGAATGCGTCTCCACATGTGCCTTGAGTGATCTGGTGATCAGATCTCACTTCCCGCACTATATGCAAACAAATGTATGTACGCAATTTCTGTGTGCATAAACCAAATGTGTTTAAATGATGGGAGGCAGCAATGCATGTTCCATGCCTAGTCTGCAGGAAATTAAGTCAGGTATATTTGTTTCTTTTCACTGTGTACTGTGTATATGTCCAAAATGACAATAATGTTTCTCCAGGACCATGGTGCAACACGAACAAAAAACAGAACACCACCAGACTACATAAGTGCAGGCAGGAAAGGAATCCCAGAGTGCAAAGAGAGCAACAGAGAGTGCAAGAAAAACACAAGCGTGATAATACAATATTACAGAACAAGGTAACATACAGCATACAGTGCAGTATAGGACAAAGAAATCCAAACAGTACAGAAGAAAATAATAAAATAAGATTCCGTTTGGGCAAACATGAGAAGACGACCTCAGTTGAGCAGGCGATCCTTTAATGTGGCCCAAGACACCTTCACTTACACACTGATTAAAGAATGTGGAATGTGATCTGTGATACTATCTAAATGTGGCCTTGAAAACGTGCCTTCCTATTAGCCTCTATGCAGATTAGCATCGTACTTTGCAGCTGTTTTTGTCGATGTCATGCAGTGTGACCTCAGCTCATTGCCTGATTTGTTTGTGTGCTCACTGATGTCACTTGCTTAAGTCAGCAAGAGATACTGGTGGTTTTCTCCCTAAGTGTGTGTGTGTGTGTGTGTGTGTGTGTGTGTGTGTTACAGGTTGATTCAGAGAGAGGACTAGGGTCATACTCCAGTCTTCTTACAACAGCTCAAGACAGTGAGTCAAAAAGAGCCAAGCTGTCCTACACAAATAGAGCAGTCTACAGTAGAAGCCCACTCACCTCCACACCCAGCAGCACTCGCTCAAACCTGGGAGGAACACCAGGTACTCTCACACTGAGTAGTGTAACATTTCTGAAAAATGTGAAACTAGACTTGGAATATGACTCTCATGAAACCTCAGTTTATCTAACTACTTTCTTCAAAACCACAGTCATTGGAACCACCAGTTAACAGTTCAAAACACTGTTGTACAATAATCCGCAAGTTACATAAAGGCTGCACTTGGCAATTGGGGCGTCTTATTTAAATATAAAAATTATAAAGATACGCTATAGGTACAGTACAGTCTTGGGTATCAGGACAATGACAGTTTTTTGTTTTGGTGCTGTACTCACTAGATTCTTAAAAAAAATAAAAAAACCTGCAGTGCTTTAAAATGTGAGTACATATGTCTGTATTGAGTGAAAAAATTGTGGAATTAATTTTATACATAATCTTCCAAATTAAAGGAAAGCATTCTGCAGTGTAACGTTAGTTTAATTTCAAATCCAGTGTGTGAGAGTGGAGATTTATGTATATCTAATCAGTATTTCTTTGATGTGCAGGTGTATAACAAACTCACCTTGTGTTTAGATTCATCTTGGAAGTCCACTATTAGCCCCCTATCCAGGTCCTCATCATCGTCCTCGTCCTCATCCTCATCCTCCTCATCCTCATCAGAGGGTTTATGGGCTCGCAGAGAGGCAGAGAAGAGGGTGGACACTGGACTGCCTGGTGTGGGGGGACCCAGCAGCTACAGACCCACAACACTGACCTCCTCACTGTGTATGTATATCTTAACTCCAGACCTTATTTCTGCCTGTATGCCTCTGTTTTTGGCTCACACTGTGATTCCAGTTGTCTTAGACTTTTTTGGTTTTGTGTGTTCTGTAAGAGGGGCCCTTTATGATCAGGTTTACTGAGCAGATTCTCTCTGGCTGGAATACAGAGCGCAAATCAGGATACTTCTGAGGTCTCTGTAGTATTTCTATTCATGATACAACACAGACATCCCAGACTATAATTCCCTAAGCCTGTGTTATAAACTTTGAGGTGAGCTCATAAACAAGCTTGATTATGCTGTACACGTTTTAGCCAAAGTAACGTATAAACTTCTGGAAAATGCTGGAAAGTCTGAATGTTTGTGTTGGATAATTAACACATCGTAAACAAACTTGGCCACAAGTTACAGTCTGTTTTCATTGGTGATTAAAGATTCTCTCATGCAATCAGGCTTTTTTCAGTATTATGAACAATTGTGGAAGAATCTCCAGCAACTAATAATGGAAGGTAGTGGGGATGAAAAGTACTTTTGACAATAGAAAGCAGAGAATGGGATTGTGAATGAATTAAATGAACAGTCCCCATCCCCAAGGGAAGGTCAAGTTACAAGAACCAACAGAACAAACCCGTATTAGATGTTACAGAAGAATTTGTGTTGGTTTGATTGACCGGATTTGTCGTGTTCCAGTTTACTTGTCTGTGTTAAACTTGATAAGTTTTTACAGCACTTCCATGTCCGTAATGTACTCGATACATCTAACATACGGTTTATGCTGGCAGTGTTCAGTGAACCGAGAAAAGTTGAGTCTCTGACCCCATTTACGTTTAATGTGACATGGCTATCAGGATTGTATCTGTATAAGCCATATTAAAATGCGGGCATTGCTGCTCCCTAGTTCATTTGAGTTGGCTCAAATAATGCAGTACTCTGGTTAAACTTTACCTTGCCTTGCTTTTCTTCAGTTTCATTACAATACACTGTTTTAACACACAGTTCATGATGGTGGTGTCGCAAGGATAATCAATCTTAATAGCCATCTTCTTGTGAGCATTGCCATTGACTTTTTTGGAATAGAATAGAACAGAAAAAAGAAGAGCAGCGAAGGCAATTGTTTGTGCGTAATACTCCCCACAGAGACACGTTCGACTAAGTATAAATCCATGTGGTTGAAATCTCATCAGGAGGTGATTTAGAAACTGAAATGACCAGGTGTAAATGGGGTCTCTGTGTTATACAGGTATCTGGTATGAGAGCAGCAGTCCCAGCAACAGTAGTTTGAGTGGAGCTGTTAAGAGTGAGAAGAGACTGCTACATGTCCTGGATAGCCATTATTCAGTTTTGGTGCAGAGGAGGTGTAATATGTGCACGTCTTTTGCATTTTGCAGAATGTCTCCTCATTGAGAGGTTTATAATTGATTGGAGGGTTGAGTAGCATTTAATTAAAACCTAACCAACCCAGTTGATCTGCAGGCCTGTTTTATTAGCAATAATGTGGAGATGGAATTGTTCAAAAGCACTGGTAGCTCCTCAGAATGGAAATACTGTTACACTAGGGCTCCACTATAAAGACAAAATATTTGTTTTGTGATTATACTACCACATATTGCAATGCCTTTTAATATATACAGAGCCAAATCACTTTTCTGGAATTAAAAAGGCTTGATGTGTGTTAATATTGCTAAAGTTTCAACATGTATGTTCACTCCCTCATAATTACAGTCCATATGGAAATGTTTTATATGGAATATAATCTGTAAAAAAGACATACTAAACCAATGGAGTCTATTTAATGTTTTATCGTGTAAAATTATATTGTCCAATATTCTCTAAATATTATTGGAATTTTTAGTCCCATTCTATGACCCTTCTTTTTATCATAAGGTTGTCTATGTTGGGTGGGTCCTACTCCACATAAAGCGTGTTGATCTGTGGACAAATACAACATTTCAGAAACTTTTAGTCCTTCTTTCTAATTTGACACCGTGTTGTGTTTGCATCTCAGATCGACCAGAGCGTGTGACCTCCACTTATGCCCAGGGAGCTCGACCCAAAGAGAGCCTGTACTCGTCTCGCAGAGAGAGTGGTTCAGCCAGCCGCCTCCCCTCCGAGTACCTCCCCTCCCCTCTGGAGCGCTGCTCACACCGAGTGTCTTCTGATTACCAGCCCAGTCCCCGTCCCCCCCGAGATATCCCAAGCTCCAGCTCCACCCGCACTTCTGTCTCACTCTCAGACCCTGTGTGCCTGTCCTCCTGGAGCTCCTCCCCTTACACACCCCTCAGTGAGCGCACTTCTAGCCCTCCCCAATCTAGTCCTGCCCCAGTGCCAACTCCAACACCTGAGGGTGGGGATTCTGATGGCAGAAGCACCACCAGGCGGCTGCTGTCCCGCCTCTTCTCCCGGCGTTCCAGTCAAGAGTCTAGTTCCCCCTCCAGCACCTACTCGGGCTCAAGGTCCTTTGACTCTCCCCCTGAGGAGGCCCTGTCTAGTGAGACCTCTCCCACAGTTAGTAGGGAGAGTATGGAGGCGGATCCAGCACAGGCTTTTGCTTTCCTGCGCAGGCGTGAGCAGGCCCTGTCTCCGGTGCAGGAGCATACAGATGTAGAACCAGAAGCAGAGTCCCTCAGAGCTCCAGGAGGGCTGTCCTGGCTCAACTGGAACCGCTGCACCCCTCTGTTTTCCCGTCGCCGGAGAGAGGGCCGTGATGAGAGCGCTCGCATGGAGGCCCGACATTCCCCACAGTTCCCCCTCAGCAGCCCAGAGGGCCGCAAAACCCCTGACCTGGACAGGCACCGTGATGAGGAGGAGGAGGAGGAGGAAGAGGAGGATGATTTGTCAGAGGGAGCAACAGCTGCTCCTTCTGCTGGGGCCTCAGGGCTCTCCTCAGCCCTCTTTCAGGATGCCTCCCGTCTCTCTGGGCGGAACCCTGGTGTTGCCCGGGTCCTGTCCAGCCCTCTTTTCCGCATGCCTGAGAATGTGATAATTGGGTTGGATGTCGGAACGGAGGGACGAAGTCAGCCTGAGGCACAAGCAAAGGAAAAGCCCACTTCCTCTAGAGACCCAGAGAAACTTCGGAAGATTCAGGAAAGGTGAAATACTGTCCGGCTGTCCATATTACTTTTGATTGCTTTAATTTTATAGTAGGCTCCATCATGTGGTTCGATTGTGGTGGTCTTAACCTTGGTCCTGCAGGACCCTTGCTCATTACTTTCACTGCTACAAGGTCTGTTTCAGACATACAACCTCTGCGTGGCATGAGTGATACGGAATGTTTCGCTTTTCATTTCAGTGCATATATTGACGGGTCTTAACTTTTACACAGGCTCTAGCACGACGTGGATATAGCGTGGGATTTGGGGAATAGGTGTGGAGCTTTAAAAGTCAATTAATGAAATGGAAAGCAGAAAAATCTTTTTAAAAAATATTTCATGAAACGAGTTAAATATTTTGTGCTGTAGGTCTGGCAGGCTTTAAATGTTTGCCCAAATTACAGATGTTTTACAATCTATTGTAACTGTTTTGCCCGTTCATCCATATGATAAGGATTTCTGTGGAACGTTCTTACTGTACCACTCCACAGTGCAAACACCGTGTGAATGACCAGTGCATGCCAGCTGTAGCAGTATGTATGAAACAGGTGACACTTTAGCTCCTCAAAAGCTTAACATTTTGCTCCTTAGACCAGGGTTTTAAAACCACTGCTTTGTGGTGTTATTGGGCAGCTTCCTGTGATGTTGCAGTTAAAAAATTGTTCTAAAGCTGTTGGTCACATTGTGACTGGTAGAAGAGGTTGGGCTGGCAGTCTGTGGTCTGGTGCTTAATAATGCATGAGCCTTGTCTGGATGTCTGGCACACAAGTGGCACTTTATGGCAGAGATGAGGACTTTCAAAAGAAGGCTACAGAAGTCCTCCCAGTAGAACAACTACCAGAAAGTGTACTTTTGGGATGTATTGAAGACCATACGGAAATGTACCTGTATTTCTTTTTTCTCCATTTTACATCACTGTGCTTTAGGGAGAATGTAGTGTATTGTAATCAGTCTGACTGGATTTTTACTGACCTAGATAGCAGATATGATGAAGGAAGTTAAGGACATAAAGCTCCGTAAAACATTTTTGTGTAGTGTTTTCAGTGTCAGTTTAGCTTCTTTACCAAATGAAGGACCAAGTTTCTGTCCCCTTACTAAAGTAGTTTTCCAAATTCATTACCATTGGCTTGCTTTTTCAGCCTTAAATGATTTATCAGGTAGAACATAACCTTGCACCATTTAAGGCGGAATAGAAAATAAAGTTCAATTTATGGATTTTACCAGTTAAAAATTTTTTTTTACAAAGTTGTAGTAACGTAGGTTGTGCAGTAACGTAGGTAGTGATTCTGCAAGTCATTTTAATGTTTTCTTTTAAATTTGTTCAGATTTAGCAATTAGCTGTGCTGTTTACATATACTTACATATTTATGCAGCACTATAACTCACATATTAAAAATAGTGTTTGTGTGTGTGTATAGATATAT
>JBBPCZ010000115.1:3065211-3087086 GCA_037974445.1 Brycinus macrolepidotus | reverse complement strand
ATTTTCCCCATATGGATATAACAATTTTTTTTGTCCTGTTATGCCCTTTAAGGAAATTCTGTTTTCCTCTGGGTTTTATGATTATAATGTTTCATTTTAAACACTCATGATCAGCCTGGAAAAAATTGTCAGGAAGAGTTTGAGAAATGTTAAATGTTTCATTTTGAGAGGGGTCTAAATGTTAATGATGAACTATCTGAATGCTAAACAGGGAAATGAATACTCGAATGTTCAGATTATTCAGGCCAGCCGTAGGTGCTGTTTGGAAGTTTTGTTGATCCTACTGCTGTTCTCCTTAAACTGCTGTTTTTGTTGGTAGCTTGCTGTTGGAGGACTCTGAAGAAGAGGGGGATCTGTGCAGGATCTGTCAGATGGGAGAGAACTCGAGCTCGAACCCGCTGATCGAGCCGTGCAGGTGCACAGGTAGCCTGCAGTATGTGCACCAGGACTGCATCAAGAAGTGGCTTCGCTCGAAAATCAGCTCTGGTAATGATTTTTCATTTTGTTGTTTTTATTATGACAGCAGCAGCACTTGGAGCAAATAGAAGTGAATCAGCCTACTAATTGACACTTTCCTAATTACGCTCATGACTTTGCAGGTTCTACCCTGGAGGCCATCACGACCTGTGAGCTGTGCAAAGAGAAGCTGCACCTGAACATTGAGAACTTTGACATTAATGAGCTGTACAGATCTCACGAGCGGGTAGGAGCACCGGGCTTTCTTAAAGCAAATTTCTGTTACCTAGTTAACGAAGATGTCACTGAAAGGTGCTTTAAACTTCAGTCGTTAAGTGTTGTGATACTAGAGATGTGCCTTGATGCTTAACCAAAGTTATAATTCAACTTGAGTGAAATTAATATAATTCAGATTTAATTAAAATCCAGAAAAACTGAACTGTGCAACCGAATCAGCACTGTGCTGTGTTTTTAGTGCTAAATGTACACCTAGGTACTACAGATATGCATAGACACACATTTGGTTAACCGTTTGAGGTGACTATTTGAATACTGAAAGTACTATTTGAATATTTGTTATATGGTTTCACATGAAGACAGTGGAACTATACAGACTAGCAATTTAATGCGATGGCAGAACTGTAAACATAGTTTTGCTTGAAAGTATGAATGCATACTTAAAGCAAACTTGAGGGATATAAAGACATTATTTTAATGAAAATTTAATGAATAGTAATGAAAATGGGAGCAGTTAAAACAGTTTGTTTCCTTTCCATCCCACAAAGCTGAAGTTCTTGTTTTCTGATACACCTTAAATGGTGAAGCAGTTAACATTGTGACGAAGTCTGAGTCCACTTGAGAATACGACATCCTGCTTGATATGCAGAAGCAAATGGAATGTCTCTGCTATGCTGATGCCATCTGTAGCCAGTTTTTGAAATGACACATTCACAAATGGTGCTAAAGGCCAAATTATAACCAGAAATATTAATGGAATTCGTTGCCTTGGGTGATCAGCCAACTACACCGACCAGGCATAACATTACAACCACTGACAGGTGAGGTAAATCACACTGATTATCTTGTTAATGTGTCACCTGGTAAAAGGTGGGATATATTAGGCAGTAAGTAAACAGTCAGTTTTTGAAGTCGATGCATTGGCGGCAGGCGAGACGAGCAAGCACGTCCGAGGCAGCCTTTGTTGTCACTGTTCTTCATTTTGACGTGAAAACCTACTAATTTCTGGGTTCTGCTAAATTTTGAATAGATTTCTTTTCTAATAGCAAGCCAACAGTCCTATGGTTATTTCAGACTGTCCATGACATTAAAATTGGTGAACTATAATTTCATTTGTTAAATGTTTCAGATACTCAAAAATCTAATTGTCAGAGTAATGGCTTGATGAAATGGTTAAAGGTAAAATGTAATTTGTGTAATTGTAATTAAATAAAATGTTATTGAATGGCATGAATAAAGGTTTTACATCAGCTTCAATCAGTCTCCAAGTTCCAAAATACTAAATTAAAGCTAATATGCTGGAATTGTCCCTCTGTTTGTTGTAGTAGTTTGGAATCTCAGTAGTTTGGAAGTGGTTCGAAGATCTCAGATTAGTAAACTGTGAATTGTCTGTAAATGAATTAACTCTTTTTTTTTTTTTTTTTTTTCTTTGTTTTTTTCCCCCCTTGTGTGCGTGCGTGTGTGTGTGTGTGTGTGTGTGTTTAGTCAGAGTATGAGTTCATCAGCTGTGGTCTGTACCTGGTGGTCCTGTTGCACCTGTGTGAGCAGAGGTTCTCGGACGTGCTGGGAGCAGTCAATGAAGCTGGGGTAAGCACCTTCTACCTTCTTTACCAGCATGTGTCCCTCTCCACCTGTCAAATCTGTATCTCGGTAGATGTCTCCAAATGCTGTGCAGTACTTTAGGTTTGGAATGTGATCTCTTTAACAATGTGACCTTTACTTGAAGAAAACATTCTTCCCCTCTCTCGCTCAGTTTTTCAACTTGGCGAGAACTCTTCATGAACACATGGACAATCTCGAAAGTACGTTTTGAATAATTTCCTTTCTGTATTTTGGTGGTTCTTCACCACCCTTTGGTCTTTGTTGTCTAATAGTGATTGAGTGGAATTGGTATCATCAGACTTATTAAATTCTAAATTAGGAGAACTTTTAGATTTTTGGGTAAGTACTGGTTCACAAGTCTAATGAATAATTGGGTTGTGTGGAAGAAAAGGCTATTGGGGAAGATGGGTGCATGGCTTCTATTATCTGCTAGTACGTGTACCTACTAACCTGCTAAGTAGTGAACATCATTGTATAATCCATATAATTATATATATGTATGTATAATTGCACATCCACTGTCTTCAAATGTTTTCCATCTCGTGTCTGAAGATCTCTCTCTCTCTCTCCCTCTTTCTCTCATTTGCACCTTTTGCTCTCACTGTCTGTTCCTTGTGTCCTCGTTTTTGTTTTGCTGTCTTGCACTTTCCTTTGCTATTTTTTGTTCTTCCTTGCTCACTCTCACTTGTGTTCTTTCTCTCTCCCTCACTCTCTCTGTTCCACGTTGTCTCTCGTGGTCTCGCTTGCCTCCCTCTTGTGCTTTCGTTCTCTTTCTTTTTCTTTCTCTCTCTTCTCATTTGCTTGCTGGCTCTCGCTCAGGTTCCTATGCTGAATCAGATGAAGAGGAGGTCCGGGACAGTAGACCATCTATTGACTTCTGTGACCTAGAGGACGAGGAAGAAGAGGAGTTTTAATTGTGTTGAAGGTGGAGTTCAGAAGATGGCCGACAATCCGCCTCCACCCATCGTGCAAAGACTTAAAACCGGCGTCCCAGTGATGGTACCTTAAACACTGTCTACAGCCCTGCGAAGGGCTCTCATGATATGCAGATATAAACTTGTCTCGGGGAGGTGTTATTCAGCACCCACCCTTAGGATTTAAGAGTTTTCATGTTCGTTTTGGTTTCCTTTTTTTTTTTTTTTTTTTGCGCATCCAAGTTGCCGAGTGCACTATGAAGCTTTATTCGGTGAGAAGAAAGAACTGTTGAACTGTTAAACCATGAGTGCTTTACATGTTTCACTATGCGAGCACATGAGACTGGGGCGAGGGTGGATCAGCAGTAATGAGGCTGGTTCGTTAGACGGTGGTGCTGTGGATGAAGAGAAGCTGTGTAAGACTATATAAAGGCATGGCATGAACAGACTAAGTATCAAAGAAGGTGGCAAAATAATTCCCTTTAATTTCCTTTTGTTTAATGTGACAAATGGATTTGCTTTGAAGTGAGTTTTCAGAGAATGAGTGTGAGAATGGGACTACTTTTGATCACAGAGTGCGAGTTCATGGTTGACTTTTTCCATTGTCTGTTTAAATGTCGCTTTCTAATTCTGTAATTTGCTCTGCTTTCTGATTTCTCAGTTTAATAACAATAATAAAAGTTTTGGGTGTACAGAGGTACATCACACATCTGACTGGCGTATGTACTGAATTTGTTTCATGCAGAAGTGTTTTTCACCTGTGGGGCCACTGTTCCATTACATACTGGAATAGACGGATTAGGAATTCTGCAAATGTATAAGTTTACCCCTTTTTTTTTTTTACTGTCTAATTAGCCTAATGCAGGGTTGTCCAAAGTTGGTCAATGAGGATGCTTGATTTGTCCTGCCAACCAGTTATCCTAACACCCCTCTGGCCATGTGAGAACATTTTTATACTAGAACGTATTCAGAAAGAAATTACATTTTATAAAATACATTTTAAAAATGAATTTCAAATGTAAAACCTGTCTTCATTATGTATATGTACTGTTTTATGCAAGTTTGTGTTTATCAGCATTTTATAGGTCCTCTAGTCTTAGCCTCACACTAGTTACATTTGTAAAATGGTTTAAAGGAACTACTCCCGAGGCACTCTTTACTACTGTCGGATCTGGCAAACACTGTCCGACCCCTGGCAGAAAATATGGAATAACTACACTTGATGTTAACCCACTTGATAGAAAATAAATCACAGAAATGAGACAGTTATTGTTTAAGAGCTGAACACTCTGGCTTTGTGAATCAGAAAACTTTACCGATCTCGGAGGAAATTGCTTAAAACATCTTATATGACTAAAAACAAATACTGGCACAAGTCTGAAAATGTAAACAAGACTGCAGTTAAGACAATGCTGGCAAACTTCGACTTTCGGCTAATCGCAAGGAACAGTGGCCAAACATGAGAGCTGTCATTTGAAACAATAGAACGGATTATATATATATATATATATATATATAAAAATTCAAGAAGGAAATCCACTATGGAGCTGTTGGCTGATCTCTGTCAGTTATTTCTAACATTATGGGCAAAAGTATTGGGACCTGTTTTTCAGGGTTTGAGCTAGGTCCCTTCCAGTGAAGGACAATCTTAATCCTTCAGCATACCAAAACATTCTGGACAACGCCATGCATCCAACTTTGTGGACACAGTTTGGGGAAGAACCTTTTCTATTCCAGCATGACTGTGCCCCAGTGCACAAAGCAAGCTCCATAAAGACATGGTTGGATGAGTTCGGCGTGGAAGAACTTGACTGGTCCGCACAGAGCCCTGACCTCAACCCCATCCAACACCTTCGGGATGAACTGGAACCGAGAGTCTATGTATTTGAATGCAATGTCATTCAGAGTGTGAATTACCCCTCCATAATTGGGGGGTACTGCCTTCATAACATTTCTATGACCATTATGGTCCGCTATTGCGTCTATACGAATAGTCGCCACCGGGGGGGGGAGTTCTGGGTCTTGATCGGGGGGTATAGTACCCCCCAGTACCCCCCGGAATTCGAACCATGATGTCATTGGTGTACTGGTCAGGCGTCCCAATACTTTTGTCCATATAGTGGATATGGACAAAGCCCTATAAAACTGATGTGCTGATCTCAGAACAGCCTGGCAGTGCGCTGCTGTACCGGCAGGTGTCGCTGTGCTGCTGTGATGATGCAGCTGTAATAAAGACCCCCGCCCAGAGAGCAGCAGACCGAGCTCAGACCGGGATGATCAGACGAACAGAGGATTTCTAATCTGTATGAAATAAACAGCACGTGCACGCGTCGAGCCGGAGACACGCGCCTCTCTGAGTGCAGGTATGTCTCTCTCGCCATGGCTGGAGTCGCAGCGCACCTGCTCCTGCTCCTCGTGCTGATCCTCCGAGGGGATGGGGGGCTGAGGGGCGCGCGGGCAGGCCTGCTCCCCCACGGCCCTGCAGCACAGACCCGGGACAACGACAGACCCACGACCACGACTACACCCACAGGACCCTCAGGTACAACACAGTACAACACACACACACACACACAGCACAGTACTATACGCAAAACAACACACAACACAATACAACAACACACAGCACAGACCCGGGACAATGACAGACCTACGACCACGACTTCAGACACAGGACCCTCAGATACAACACAACAAACAATACAATACAATACAATACACACACAATACAGACCCGGGACAACGACAGACCCACGGACACGGCTTCACACCCGGACCTGCAGGTGCAACACAACACAATACACAATACAGTACACACACAACACACAGCACAGACCCGGGACAACGACAGACCCTCGACCACGACTTCAGCCCCCGAACCTGCAGGTACAATACAGAACACAGTACATCACACAACATGACACACAGCACAGACCCAGGACAACGACAGCCCCACAGACATGGCTTCACCTACCGGACAAGGTACAACACAACACACAACACGACACAAAGCCATAACATCTCCCTCCATCCTCTTCTCTGTGCTGAGAGGGGCTGACTGTATTGTTTATTGTTTACAGCAGCAGCACGTAGATGTTAATCAGTCCTAATTACGGGGGGATTTTAATGTTTTTGTTTGTTTGTTTGTTTGTTTGTTTGTTTTTTGGGGGGGGGTGTGGTGGTACTCAACGAGAATAAATCAGTGTTGGTCAACACCTAACACCACGCAGAGAAGATACACTCTATGGACAAAAGTATTGGGACACACCTCGTAGTCACTGAATTCAGGTGGCCCCTTACTTCCTGTGAAGGGCAATCTTAATACTTCAGCAAACCAAGACATTTTGGACAATGCCATGCTTCCAACTTTGTGGACACAGCATGACTGGGCCCCAGTGTACAAAGCAAGGACCATAAAGACATGGTTGGATGAATTCGGTGTGAAAGAACTTGACTGGCCCGCACACAGCCCTGACCTCAACCCCATCCAACACCTTTGGGATGAACTGGAACAGAGATTACGAGCCAGGCCTTCTCGTCCGACATCAGTGCCTGACCCATAAATGCTCTACAGAATGAATGGGTACAAATAAACACAGAAACTCCAAAATCTTGTGGAAAGCCTTCCAAGAGGAGTGGAAGCTGTTATAGCTGCAAAGGGAGGACCAACTCTATTAAAGTATGTATTTGAATGCAGTGTCATTATAGTCCCTGTGGGTGTAATGGTCAGGTGTCCCAATACTTTTGTCCATATAGTGTAAATGATGAGGTAGAGGCCACACTATACTGCAACACCCCGTTTCAGGTTTCATGCCTGTATTCAGTGCTGTGGTCTATAATTTCCATTTACGCCGTGCAGACGCTTCACACGAGCTCTTTTTCAGTCTCCTGGGAGCAACCGTGCTGAGAAAGGCTGAGGCTGAGGGGCTCCATGTTTTATAAAAGGCCTTTATGGTGGAGTTAAAGGCGCAGGCAATCATTTGTAAGATCTGGGGCCTTTTTATACAGTAAAACAACAAACAGACATTTCATTGCAAATGTAGTTTCTTATGAAATACTCTTCAGTCAGGCCTAAAATCCTGCCTTACAGGATTCAGAAATGTCGTTATTCCATAAGACCTCATTTATGACTATATAGTAATGCATGGTAATGTATTCTATATAGTAATATATGATAGATATGAGTTTGTATTTCTGTTTTTTGTCCTGTTTCTTTAATAATCTCAGAGTTTTCTGAGAAAACGCCCGTGTCCTTTACATGATGTGTCAGTACACTTGGAGAGTTTTGGGAGCCGTTTGAAGTAAAAACATGAATAACGGAACCATTCTTAACTAAACCCATTATTGAGAAACTGCAATGAAAAAATGTGGCAGTGTGCACTGTGGAGAATAAGCATCTCATTAATGATGATATTTGATGCATTGTTTATTGCGTTTAATCTCCTAATCAACAATCCAGTCATACATCAGCCCCAACCTTCCTGCTCTTCCATCAGTAAATTGTGCCAGAACTGAATACAATCATATTTCTTCATTCAGATTTTATTCTAAGTATTGTGGGAGAACTGAATTGTTTTCAGTCTTCCTTTTGAGTATATTGTGTTTCAGTCCGTGAATCATTGTGTTTCAGTCCTCTCTCAGACTGAATCATTGGTTGATCGTATAGTTACACCCCTAATTTATTACATTCTGATCTCTGTTCCAGTTCCTCTATTTGAGCTTGCTCCTGAGCGTTTGCATGCAGAATGAACATGCACTTAGACCTGTGATTTAAACATCCTAGGCTGAAGATTCTGGGTGATTTGCCTTTACAGTGAGATTAGAGACAGTCTGAAATAGGGAACAGGGGATAGTTACACATTCAGTGAATCAGGATAGCTCCCATGATGCACTCTGGCAGAGCTGTGCATGTGGGTGCAGTGCAGACAGCCGGCACTTTGATCTATTTTTAAGTCTCTCTGACGGAGCTGGGGGTCTCGGGCTCATTATTATTTCATGGTGAAGATAAGGTTAAAGTCGGATTCCTGCCGCTGTGAATAAATAACAGCCGACTGTATGTCGCTGGGTGTTGCTGTTCTCTGTCATTTTTCTTGGCGTTTAAGTGACGTGGTGAAGGACACATTTGCTTTACTGAACTTCTCCGCAGTTTGTGCCACAGCTTTCAGTGTATCCCAGCCTACAGCTTCCAAAGATCTCATGAGAATCAGCTGTTCCACAAACTTTCCCAACCGAAAGTGACCCTAACGCTGCACCCCACTTCCTTCCAGAGCCCCCGTCTCTGACCCTGAAAGTGTGGGTGAAGGATGCGTCCAGCCAGCGGTACCTCAGCGGGGCCACAATCAGAGTGTTCATGAATGGATCTCAGCTTCATTCCAGCCAGACCCAGGAGAACGGAGAAGTCCTGCTCACCATCCCCTACCAGCTGGGGGTCGCCCTCACCCTGGTGGCCAGCCTGGAGGCCTACGTGCCCAGCCAGCTCCCCTGGAAGACCACCAAGATGCCCAGTAAGTCTGTTACTTAGTCTAATGTTTGAATGATGTCATGATTTTTCTTTTATATACAATGCTGGTTTTATTCAATATTTCAAGTATTTTGAGAAAAAGAAGTTGTGTGTGTGTGTTATATATATACTGTGCAAAAGGCACCTATGCAAATTGTTTAAATCCATTTTTCTCAGTGTGTGATAGTGTGTTTTTCTGCTTGCCCAGTCCACATTAGAATTAATTCTAACAAACAAGAAAGCAGTAAAAAGTATGAAGGTTTGTTTGGTTTGTAAAAAGTTGTTGATATTTTGTGAGCTGGTGAGGAGAACACAGGTTCGGTTCCAGATTTCTCCTCGGTTCCTCCAGGAGAAATTCCATCAGCAGCTCCTGATTTACGTGTTTACATCAAAACTTTTTTTGTTGCACTGTTCATGTGCAATATGACCTAATATGCTGAGGAAAAAAAAAAAAAAATCAAAAATGCTTCAGCAAGAACAATGATAGTCCATCTATAAGGTGCAGTTTAAGACGATGTACTTACGAGCATGGGCGTCAGAAGCATTTTAATGTGGGGGGATCCACTGTTGGGGGGGTCTGGAACGAGGGTGGGGGGGTGTGGGAGTGATAGATGTTTTGGGGGGGGGGCGCTGCACTCGGCGTCTCGCATGTTTCACTCATACACATCGCTGGGTGGATAAATGAATGGGGGGATGAAACTAATGATTTTTAAAAGTGGGGGGGACACATCTCCCCCTAATATAATGGTTCCAGCGCCCATGCATACAAGGCATCTCAAGCCACAATTATAACCTAGAAGTAACAATGGAATAACACCCCTCCACGCGATTTCTCCAGTACTGTAAGTGACAAACTCAGCAGTAGAGACCGTTTTGTCAGGGAGTTAGTGGGTCACAGGTAGACATGCTCAGTTTGGGTCTGAGTGCCTGGTCGAGTCTGGCTGGCTGCTGGCGCTGGTATCGGGTAGAATCCAGTTGAATCCATTAAGAGAACAGATTACATTTAAATCTTATTGCTCATTTAAGATTGTTTTATCCATGTGAGCTCCCTCCTGCCATCAGATAAGAGACAGTGCTCCAGAACAATGCCTGAGTTTAAACAATGGATTTCACACAGTGTTGCGATAGAACGCTTTCTGTGAGCAGCTGTGACATCACGCTGGCCTGTTTTCCAACACTCTGATATCATTTTGACCTTTAAACACTGTACACTGATGCTAAGGCTAATGTAATTCAGACAAAACTGGTGGTTTAACTGACTTGACTTTTTAACATTCTCTTCCAGTATTTTCCTCCGTTACCATGTCCTTGGTCCCGCAAACTCAAGGCAACATCTGGCTCTTTGAAGACACAGTGTTAATAACAAGAAAGACATCTGGTGTGTACACATGCTAAATCACCTATTTATTTTTAGGAAAAAAGAGGTGCTCAGTATACTCAATTAAATACTGTCACATATGGGCCACATAACAAAATTAAAGATCATTCCAGGGCTTTCTTGAACAATTTTTGTTAGAATTTGGAGGGCATTGTGAGATTCAGAGGATAAAATCAAATGATTCATCCAGTTCTGTTCCTGTGCCAAACCAGCAAGAGACACTACATTCAAATCTTTTCATTCGGATTACTTTAAAAATGCTTGTTCTAACACTCACATTTGTTTCTTGCAAAGACCTTTTGTCTCAACCAAGTGTCCAGTTCCCCAAGAGCCTCCTCTCACTCCCAGAGAACACAAGCATCCCCATGGTGACAGCCTATCTGACCGTTCCAGCCCTACCCCCCGAGAAAGACAGTCACTTCTGTACAATGGGGGTCCAGAACAACAAAATAGGTACGTAGATATGGAGGCTGCTTGTGGGTAAATGTAATGACCACACATGAATCTTAAACCGTGAAGTAAAATCAGAAGGTACTCAAAGAACAGGTGAGGTTCAACAAACTGTTTTTAATGGATTCATTGTTGGCCAGGTTGAGTCAATGATGTCTACAATCTCACTCTCAGTGTTCTATTGATTAAATAATAATGTTGTGCATAATTGATTAAACAGTGTGTCAGGTCTGCTGGTTTTTACATAAAGCAAATTATCCCAAGGACCTGCAAGTGGGCCCACAGAAGTTCCTTGCTCTCTTAACTATATCATTTTAACAGTAGTTTTGTATTTTAATATAAATAATAAAAATAAAAATGTATGGTTTTAATTCATACTAAAGCAAACCAAACATTTTGCAGCCAGTAAACAGTAGAATATAAACCTGTATATTTATTGTTCATTAATTATAATTTCAGGATACAGGAGTGTCAAATTGAACCCTGTGGCAATGCTCAGTACTCAGTTGCTGTCCAGTGGGAAGGAGATTGACATCAGAGGCCCCGTTCACCTCACAATTCCCTTACCGTACCACACCCACTTCCAAGCCTCCGACTCACTCCCTGCCTGGACCTTTGACATGGCCACAGGTTGGTGGAGAACAAAAGCAGTGATCAGCAGCTTATGGAATGTAAATAATGGTATATTTCTGAATAGTCTTTTCCCCTGATCCCTGCCATTTCCAACAGCTAAAGGTGGTTTACACTGGCATAATTTGCTAAACTTTACTGGGCCTTCACTGTGATTTAAGATTATCTCAAGCTTGATGTTTCCTTTGTCCCAGGTACCTGGGTAAATAAAGGCATTGGCTCTGTTAGGATGGAACGAAACGGTTTGGTCTGGACTTATGTTGCTCCTCATCTTGGAAACTGGATTGCAGCACCATCTCCTTCATCCAATGGTAAGATGGAAAATTGCCATGTCTTACGCTTTCCTTATAAGAAAGGCAGTCATTTTTCACATAAACATAAGACCCATGCATAGTCCTTATACAGCAATGTGCCAAAATATTATGAACACTCACAGATGAAGAACTTTGACAAGACCTGAGCAACTTTGACAAGGCCCAAATTGTTATGTCCAGATGACTTTCTCAGAGCATGTTTGAAACGGCAAGGCTTATGAGGTGCTTACATTCAGCAGTGCTGAGCACCTACTGACGGTGGTCCCCCTGGACCAACCCTGAACAGGTAACAGGGTGCTGGGCACCCATGGCTCATTGATTCATGAGAGCCACGAAAGCTATCCCACCTAGTCCGAAATGACAGAAGGGATACTGTGCCAGAAGTCAGCAAATTTTTAAAAGCTGGTTACGAGATGAATATGTCACAACACAATGCATTGCATCTTTCTGAGTATGGGGTTTCGTAGCCACAAACTGGTCAGTATGACCATGCTAACCCTTGTCCATTGTCTTAAGCACCAACAATAAGCGTGCAAGTGTCAGAACTGGACCTTGGAGCAATGGTCTGATGAATCCTATTAACTTTTACATGACCGCGATGGGTATCTGTGCCTTTTACCTGGGGCAGTGATGGAAGAAAACGAGCTGGTGGAGGGGGTGTGATGCTCTGGGCAGTGTTCTGCTGGGGATACGCTGCATCCATGCGTTCATGTGGATGTTAATTTGCCACCTGGCAAAATGTAGTTGTGGACCTGGTACACTCCTTCATGGCAACAGTATTTCCTGATGGCAGTGGCCCTTTTCCACAGAATAATGCACTTCCCATGCCGCACACTTTCTTGTTTCTCAAACCAAAAAAAAAAAAAAAAAAGTAATTTGCGCTGGCCTCCAAATTTCCAGATCTCAGTCCAGTCAAGCTTCAGTGGGATGAGCTGGAACAAGAAGTCAGATCTGCAGTCACTCCACCTCAAAGAACTTAAAAGTCAGCTTGGAGGACTTAAAAGATCTGCTGCTAATGTCTTGGTGCCAGAAGCCTTGTAGAGTCCATGCCTCAGTGGGTCCGAGCTGTTTTCATGGCACATGGAGGAACAATAGTACAGAACAACAATCAGGCAAGCAATCATGATGTTTTGGCCCATCAGTGTACAAGGCTATGGTTTACACAAGAGATGTACAAGGCCTCCATAATCTGTGTTCATCACCGCAGGCTTATATACAAAGCCTTGTGTGTTCGTCTTTTCTTGTACATTTCTAACCCAGTAACCAGATTTCTGTCTGCAAAAATCTAGGTTACATGGGACATGCAACTTCGATGGATTTCATCTCATACCATACTTACCTTCTTGTGGGCATCCTGGGAGGTACTCTAGTGATCGTCATTGGATTTTTATCTGCAATTTTGTGTCACTGCAGGTAAGAGTTCACTTTTACCACCTAGCCCTGTTAAATTACAAATACACTCACTAACTGATACCTTACATTTGACTAATCTTGTCTTTAACTTAGGCATAACCCTAATTCCAACCATGTTCCTCGTGCTAACCTCAGTTGATGAATACAAAAACAGTGCTGGTGTTGACTACATGGACATTCTGAGTTAAGACCTTCTGTAAAGGACTCTCCAAGTAAAGTCGGACCTCTATTTCTGTTTGCTTTGCAGAGAATTGAGCCATGAAACTGAGCGAAAACGGCAGAACTCTACCAGACTGTCAGTTCTAAAGAAAGACCAGACTACATCCACCAGCTCAGATGAAGTTCATGAGCCCTTGTACCACAATGGGGACAGATCTTACCCAGTGGCCACAAGGGGTGTAGGCCGTCCTGATGTATCAGCCTCCCCTCGACATCAGGCAAACTATAACATTTATGTTGAAAATGTTTGTCGACCTGCGGGGAATCTGTACGAGAATATTGGAACTGCAGGTCTAGAAAACCTCAGGGCTCCAGTGTCCAACTTGTATGTGAACAGTGATGAAGTGGCAAGGCTTCGAGAAATGTCTGAAAAGAACGGTTCATGGCAAGCTCCTGGAGAGAGTGTGGTGTATCGAGACAAGCTGTTCCACATCTACAACCAGCCTGTGGCAATTGTACAAGCTCCAGAGCTCTTTACTGCCCAGGGCCAGGCTGACCCCACTGGAAGCAGATGCGCCACCTTTCCCCGAAATGGAGCGGAGCACGGAGCACAGGCTGAGCGCAACTTCAAAGACAGTTTCACCCAGACATTGCCCAAAGTACCACAGCAGAACAGCGATGAGCAGCCTGCTCTAGAGGGCCCACCGACCTCCATTGCCAACCCTGGAATCTGGGGCCGCTACAGTCACCTGCTTGAGTCTGTTTCTGTCCCGGGTACCCTGAATGAGGCAGCTGGAATGGGTCCATTCCATGGTGAGCTTCAGGGAATCTCAGAGCAGACCCTGCTGGAGCTCTCCAAGGCTAAGCCCTCTCCACATCCTCCTCGGGCGTGGTTTGTGTCCCTGGATGGTAAACCAGCAGCCCAAGTCCGCCACTCTGTAATCGAGCTCCAGGGGAGGCACCGTCCAGGCAGCAGCAATGACACAAGCCTGGACTCTGGGGTGGACATGAATGAGCTGCAGCAGCTGGTGCGGAAGAGTGACCGAGAGGGACCCTCCATCACCAACATGCCCAAAGTAGAGGGCCGTGGCCACGAGGAACAGGACTTTAGCAGCAGCGAAATTGGAAGTCCCGAGGATGCATCCCTGAGGAACACCCTAGAGGGTAGCAGTGCAGCCATCCCAAACATCCCTGAGGATAAGGATGCAGGCGACACATCCAGTGAATCCAGATCCACTCCGCCACCTCGCAGGCTGCGAAAGGTACGGGACAAAAAGCCTGATAAGAAAACAAATCGACACATGAGGGAGGAGAGACCACAAACGAAACGCTAGCGTGACATTTGTGACTGCTGTTGTGCTCAGCCTATGTGGAGCTTTTCAGTGTCTGCCAAATATATCTGGTTTTAAACAACTTGCCTTATTATTGTATTGTCATCAAGAAAGGGGCCATGATTGATAAAAACAACCTGTCTTTACCACTGGAGCATTGCTTTCTAAAAGTCCTTTTCTGTGACGTCTCTAATTATGCTACATCCGACTACTTGGCCAATTTGTCACTCATACACAAAAGCTTCGTGCGTCATCACCTGTGACATGTTTGTACAGTCTTGTTTACATAGTAAGAGCGCATTGCAATAGCATACACATTTACATTCCAATTCAACTTTTTTTTTCCACTGTGAACACATTGTCTACACCTGCAGAGCTTTTAAAACTGATGCATACTAAAAGGATATTCGCAAAGGTGTAATAACGTATAATAAGTGTTGTATGCTTGAGGTTGTCTCCTTTTTAAAGGAGAAATAATAATGTGAAATAATAAAGAAAAGCCACAGAGTGCCATCATCGGAGTGATTAAAATGTAAACCACTAAAAGTAGTTATTTGGAATGTTGTAAAACAACAGTGGTTGTATTTGCCTCATGTATCTAACCAGAACATGAAGGACTAAATTCTGGCATTCAGGAAAAAAAGTAAGTGCACTACAACAGGTATTTTCAAAAAAAAGAGGCCTTTGAGGTCAGACCATTTCACACATTTACTGTTGTTTATTTTGTTCGAATTTGCATGCAGTTCATTGTGAAGGTTTTCTTTGCCTCCATTGGATGATATGTGTTACATGTGAGAATGTAGCAGCGAACATCAGCGATTTGCCTCAGGTTATGTCTTCTTTTACCAAGGCTTTCGTCCTGAATACTTCAAAGCTGTAATTAAAACGTATGCTTAAATGGCCATAGTTCCAGCACATCATGATGTTTGTTTTCTGCATAGATGTTTTGGTGGGTGATATTAATTCACAAAAGTGACCAGTAGGCTATAATATATTCACTTTGCTGAATGTGTGATGATTTTTTTTTTAATGTAGCACTGATATTTTGTTGATGGTTAGAAAGAAACACTAGTAGACTGTTACCAAGTAGCAGAAGCGCGTGGACTAAGTTTTGAAAGGCGGTTTGATTTTGACATTATGATGTTAAAATATTGATGCATGACTGAAAGAAGCTGAGATCATTTTCTTTGTAAGTAGTGTCAACCAAATGTGTTTTGAAGTCACTTTTCATATTGTACTGTGTATTATTTATGTTAACTGTAAAATACTTAAGGCGTTTTTCTTTTTTCTTTTCTTTTTTTTTTTTAAGAACAAACCACTTTAAAAAGCGCTTAAGGGAAAGCCCTGCCATTTCTTGAATGCTTTGCTGACTTGTGATTTGCCTTTTTTGTGCACATCAATAAAGGAAGTAACCAGTGTTCATGAGTTCTGCTTACCTAAGCAGTCTGCTTCTTAAAGACTTGGTAATGAGAACAGCCTGTTTAGTACGGGATAAAGAGAAGTTGGAAAATGGTACTGTAAAAAAATAATTACGACTTAAAATATATATTAAACCACATAAATGCTTTAAGTGGACAAGCATACAAGAAAAATGTAGGATATGGGCACTTTAAAAACTTAACCTAAAGACTTATGCTTAAGACAAATATAAATAGGGGAATGCAAAACAAAGCATTTTCTAAAATATCAAATATTTGTAAATATATATTTTTTATATATATATATAGTTTTTATTTGGACCTTTAGTGAAAATTTTAAATGCTGGAAAATGTTGAATTATTAAATAATCTGAATGATGTGCACCTTGTTAAAAGTTAAAACGTGGAATATCTGTCATGCACGCCTTTGAAATCAAATATGTAGTGAGGTAGGGTGGATTTAAATGGCCTTATTTGGGAGACGGACATTATTTTTGACTGTGGAAATTTCATGTTATTTCATATTTGGGATGTCTTTACTACACTCAAATGTGACACACAGAGAGAATAAAAAAGCTTTTACATGAGTAGGTGTAACCAAACTACTGACTGAGAGCTAATAACTGGAAATATAAATCATGTTACTATAAAAGCAAGGATACAAGATAAAAAAAAAATCAGCTGAAATAAAAAGTTTTAACTAGCACTTTAGATTAAAAAAGAAATATGAATCCATCTTTGGTGAAAATAAGCATAAAATGCTAGTTTTATTGTTTATCCAAATATATTTGAAATCACCAGCTCTTTTGATTATGAAGTGCTTGAAGTGAATATTCCGCTATTCTTGGTTCCTTGGGTGTTTAGCACTGATTGGTATGCTTGTCACCCATAGGTCAAGACTGCTTAGATCTCCACCACTGGGCTGGTGTCTTATGCTCCCACTACGTAATCTCAAAGGTCTAAAATGCCCAGGATGAGCACTGCTTTTGGGCTGGGCTTTACTGGTGTGCGCATTCAACTTTGGAAAAATGTTCTTTTGGGTTCCGTCAGACCCTTCCATTTTCCTGATGATGCATGTTGATGTGAGGGACCTGCCTGGAAACAATATCTTCACACCTACTCTTCTCCTAGGGGCAGAGACTGGAGACTGTCCCAAACAACTACAGTTCTGGTTGGATCTGGATTCTCTGTGACGACACTCTGTGCTGTTCATTCCAGAATTTGTGTTGTTGATGCAGAGGGTCCGGGTGCCCTGGGTGATGGTTTCTATAGAACGGGGATCCAGTGGACCTGCTGAAGATATGTCAGATCTCTCTGTGCTCTTCAGGGCAGGTGTCTTGGCAGCCCGATCCAGCAGGCCAAAACCTGGAATGAACAGCTGGGTTTGTGGCTGATCAGGGAGGCCAGTTTCAACACCATTAGCAGGACCCGCTGGTGCCTGGACACCAACACTATTCCATGTGAGAGGGTTGTAGATGACATGCCAGTCCAGTGGGCAACAGGCAGACTGGCGTAACCACTTCTCGATACAATCGGCATGGAACTGCATTGCCAGGAAAAGAGAGGGAGCAGCAGTTTGGTATACATTCTATCCTTTCAGGTCTTACTGTCAGCTTTCAGGTCTTACTATTTAGGTCTCCCCAACTAATTTTGTTGGTGCAGCTGATAATGATGAAGACGATCCCACCATTATCCTGGTATCACTTTAACCAGTGCCTCACTGACATACAAGTATGTGCCAATTTCTAGGCTTAGTTAATGTCAATATGACTAAAAGAGACATTTACAGGCTTACAAAGCTATACTTGCATGAAGGCTTAGTGATGTATAAACTGCATGCCTGAATTATCACATACTCACTGCAAACTATGTTGAGGAGTTGCATAATCTGTCAGGCTTCAAGACTTCAACAACACTTCAAAACTTTTATTAATTATGCATCAGACTCTTGTCTATTTTAATATATTAAATATATATGTCAGTGTCAGAAACCACAAACAAGTCTGTTTAAGTTATAACAACTGAATGCAATAGGAGGGTAGTGTGTGATTTAGGTGTGCAGTTTTTAATCATGCTAATTAGTGAGATGGAAGCTTTTATGACTTGTGAACTACAGGAGCCTCAAAGATCCTGGGGGAGGGAAGCAAATTTTGGACAACACATTTGTCTTGGCAGATCAACTACATTTGGGAAAAGAAGAAAATGGCATCGTTTCAGATTATTCTAATTATACTGAAAGTTACCTTGTGTCGACACGGGAGAGTTTTAACATACTGGCCCAAACGGAAACTCTGAAGGCAGAAGCGGCACTGCATGGCCAGTTCCAGAAGTCTGGAACTCTGGCGAACTCGTATTACTGGTAAACTCCTCAAAACATGCTCTGGAACTACATCTGACACATCAGGAGCGCTGCAATATTGAAGGGAAGAATTTCTATTACACTGGTAAAGTAGGGCCAAAATAAATATCCAAACTATTATGAATACTACTGTTGTTGAAATTGGAGAATATTGGAGATCAGCACTTACTTAACGCGCATCAACTGACGGTGTATCATCTGTGCTTTACTGGGTTGATGGGCCACACCTTGCTCCACTAATTGCCAGGGCTGGTTTCTTTTCTGCAGAATCACAAGATAAAGACAGTCTTCTTAGACGTCTTAGCTAGAAAAGACTACCAATCACATGATAAATTCAACCACTTACAAAGCATGCAAGGTCATGCCTCATATAACAAAGATAACTCCCTTTTTCTCATGTGAAATTAGAAACTCACAGTTCTTGATGAAAAGCTATGCTGAGGATGGCAGCTTCTCTTAAAGCAGTCCTCACACAGGTGGAAATAACTGCAGACGGTGCACCTAGAGTATAAGAGTAGGCTTACATGAGGGATAAAAATGACAGCTGGATGGGTGGATGCATGGATGAATGGATGGACTTTATTGATCTCGGGTGCTACAGTTAAAAATAATACTGAACATGATGAATGCAAAAATGACACACACTGCACGTATTTATATATATACTAAGGCAAAGCCAGTGCATTAACAACACAAAGTGCTAAGAACAACATCAGTAAGTGGTGTGTGCACTATGGACTTGATGAGCAGAACTGTTTAAAATGTTCTCCAATGTTTACACCATTCTCTTCTCCATCAATGCCTTCCGTGGGTCCAAAGTCACAAAGCTGGAAGCATATAATTGGGTGAAATTTGCTGTAGTGTTACCCTTACCCATCATTTGAACTAAGGGGCTGATCCCAAACCGTGGGCACTGTGCAAGATTCATCCATCAGACTGCCAGTCAGTGTATCGTTATTCACCATTCCAGTGCACACATTTCCAAACTGTTCATTAAAACACAACTGAACTCGATACCTCACTGTATCTAATCTGCCATCTGTTATAGACACTTTAACAGACACTAGCACATTCTTTCTTACAGTACATAGTCTATTCTGTAAATTTACACTTGTAAATGTTTGTTTACACTTGTAACGGGCAGAAATGTCAAAAACTTAAACTGACTTGATGCAATGGTGGGATGCTTTGACTGTGCCACGTTAAAAGTCAAAGAGCTCTTCAGTATGACCCATTCTACTGCCAGTGTTTGTCTATGGAGACTGCATGCCTCGGTGCTTGAATTTTTACACCTGTTAGCAACAGGCATCAATCACTAGGAGAGATATCCACATTCTTTTACTCACACTTCCTCACCCATGCAACTTTCTCATACTGTATATGCAGCTGCATCAATCAGTGGCTATCATTAACAGCTATTAACCTATTAGAGAAGGAAACAAGTGCTGATGATGAGAGAGTTCACCTACTTGAAACATCTGCCAACTACAGGACAGACTCTGCAGTTATTGCATGGGATCCCTAGGTGTTTGTCCAGACGCTCTCTCTCTGAAGCGGTACACAGTTTGCCAACATTCTTCACCTGTAAATGTACAGAATCGTCATATATATACAACCACCTCACACAGCACATTTGCACTGTGTGTTTGGGTTAGGCTTTATCTTTTTTATTTCTAAAATAAGGTGTCCAAGAAATAAGTACATAAACGGAGTACCTGCTCCAGTAGTAACTTCAATGAACCAAAGGCCTCTCGACACAGTGGACACTTCACCATGACCTCTGTCTCTGACCCGGCCTGATGGTCAGCCCACACTTTCATACAGGAGATGTGAACATTGTTTCCACACCCAAACCTTTGCAATCGCAAAAATCAGCACCTAGTATCAAACAGCTTTGCAGACCAACTAGTCTACAATTTTCAAATGACAGCTCTAAACTGAAAGCTTCAAAACCTGACATAGTGTAGAGCAGAGTGTAAGAAGTAACTAATTAGCTCTTCAGCTCAGAGAGAAGTGAGAGATGTTGCCAATGAGAAGTAGAATGATATTCTTTAATGACAGATTTTAAAATACTGCAACAACCTGAGACCGCTATCAAAACAATAATTATTGCTCGCTACGTTTACAAGCTAGACATGATGACATTTAAGAAAAGCTTGTATAAACCTGCAATACGTCACTGGAAGTTTTTTCTTCATTAGTTCCTCCTGACAGATGGGGCAGACATCATCTTCTCCAATCGCCTTTTGCCTGACTGTACCATCCTCCCCACTGGAGCCAGGGCGTGATGGGGCTGAGGGGCCGCTGTCACCAGGTCGTGGGGTTCTGGCTCTGTACAGACCTTGTAATACCTCTAGGATTTGCCTGTCCACAAGACCTGATTGAAAACAGTCTTAATGGGAGGAAAAATTTGTGAGATTGTGAGACACTGGACAGCAAATATTTAAAACACAGAGCTGTTAGTGTGAAAACAAGTATGTATTATGGTAATGAAAACAGAGTTAGAGCAGCTACTTATCTTCAAATATAAAGAAGAAAGCTCACATTCATGATCTCTTGGTAGTCTGAATTTACGCATCAAAATCCTGCAGTGTTGAAGCAGAGAGAGAAAACAAGCACAACAAGTAGTCAAACAAAAATAGATCTACACTGCGAAATATTAAATATTTTTAAACATGTTACCAGCAGATGTGTTTGCAGAGGTCCTTCTCTTTTTGAAAAGTTGCACAAGTGCAAGTGTGAGGATCACCCAGACACACCTTAAACATGAAAACATCCTGAAACCTGTGACTAACAGACTTTAACAGGGAATTAACAGGGTTTAACAGTAGAATAACACTCTAGTAGACTAACAGGGTTTAACAATGCACTAACAGGCTTTAATAGTGCAATAACAGGGTTTATGGAAGTGAACACAAGAAATGAACTCACTTTGTAGTTTTTAGATTCCCCATTTTCCTTCAGAAGGAATCCTGTCGGCCCAGATTCTGTAAGGATGAAGATGGTTGTGCTCAGGGCCTGATCTTGATGCCAGTTTACTGCATCACTGACTGTTTTCCTCCAGGCTGTTTTACGGAACATGGTTTAATTTGGATAGTTTCTGTGGTAGCTAGCTCGTAAGCCATTCTGTCAGGTAGCCATTCTGTCCTGGCTTTAAAACTGAAACTCCTACAGACGGACGGCTGCCAGACAGTTATGGTAGTACAACCTAATGTGTCAGATTATGTTATCCAAACTAAATACGGTGTTAGAATGGATCCCTGTCAGGCGTTAGCACATTTCAGCTTTGAGTTACTGTGAGGTGTTTCCAAGCAGAGTTTCCATGGCAACAGTTCATCAGCATGCGTTTCAGCAGATCACCACTAGATGGCAGTGCTGCTCTTCAGGCGACTGTGCAGAAACACATGGCTGTGTGTGGCCTTGTGTTCAGTGTGGAGAGTTTATACAAAACAACTCTCCTCTTCATCAGTTAAGTTCTAGTATGACTTAAACGTCGGTACATTACCTCAACTGAAGCTTCTACAGCTGGGGCAGCTGGTGGTCTGGTGGTTAAAGAGTTGTCCCTGTGATCAGAAGGCCATGGGTTCAAATCCCAGGACTGCCAGTGACACCACTGAGGTACCCAGGGGCGGATCTACCTTGCCACCCCTGCTGCCACCCCAGTTGGCAGCAACGAATTAAAAGAAAAATTACGGCCAATTTGACATTTACGAG
>JBBPCZ010000115.1:3037408-3063112 GCA_037974445.1 Brycinus macrolepidotus | reverse complement strand
GTTGGGAGCACTGGTGATAACTGTGATTAAATTCAGTATATAAACGTCTGCTTTACGTTGCCACCCCTCAAAAATTCCTGTCCCCCTCTTGCCACCACATAAACATTTTTCTAGATCCGCCCCTGGAGGTACCATTGAGCAAGGTACCGTCTCCACACACTGCTCCCCGGGCGCTGTATTCCTGGCCACCTGGTGCTTCACTTGGTGAATGGGTTAAATGCAGAGAAGACTTTTATGCTGTGGTGTGTTCACATATGACAAACGTACATTTTACAGTATGATTTAAGACAAAAATGAAAAGGATCTATCAAAAACCACCGTGAGTAGGAATTTAAAACAAAATACAGTCAAATACAGAACACCATATTGAAGTGCAGTGGAGCATTTTAGTACATCCAGCAACAATCAACATAAGAACTGAGGATTTTTTTGTTTCTGCTTAATTTTTGAGATCATCTGAAAAAAAAAAAAAAAGTTCTAAAGCCTAAAAGTGAGAGGTGTGAACAATAGCAAAGCAGCTCCAGTCCTGTTACTAACAGAAAAGAATAAAATGAGTAAATGAGTAAAACAGGTAGATTGACTTGACTAAGTGAAAGTGCTTTCTCCGGAAAACACAAAGGAAAAGATCTCATCAAATAATTTAAGTAAATATAAATGAATGTACGAATGTAACCAGTTGTAACAGGTTATCTCTCTCTCTCTCTCTCTCTCTCCATACATACACACACACACACACACACACATATATATATATATATATATATATATATATATATATATACAATTCTATTCACATGCTACGATTTAGAGCTGCACCTGGTGAAATACTCAGGAACGCCCCCCACCGTCCTCCCTTCCCTTTATTTATCTCGAGACAAAGTGTTGGGCTTGAGAATCTAGGTCATGTACCACCCTGTTCCTCCCTGGCACCTTTAACCCAAAGCAGACGCTTCCGACTCTGTCTAGGAAGAGCAAGAGGATGAGGGGCCTGATTTGTGGGCAGCCGTGTGGCCTGTTCTGGCAGCGCGTGTGTTCTTCTCACTGTTTTCCATTAGGCGCTTGCAGTGGGAGGTCATGATGAGGGCCGCATCGGGGGAAATCATCATAAAACAAGACGTGGGAGACGCAAACAGACATTTGCGTCAGCGTCCATGAAGTGAGGACGCTGCTTTGTGGTGTAAGATCCCCCTGTACAGCTCTGTTACCCAATATAGGCCTAGCACGGGTCGGCTCTGAGACCCCTGTTACTTTAGAGCGCTGTTTCCCAATCCTGGAGCAGGAGTCCCCCGCGCAGCACACTGAACTGTTTTCCCTGATGTGACAAACCTGACTCAGCTCATCGGCCTGCTGCCCAGCTTTCACGAGGTTAAAGTGAGGTCGGCAGAAATTCACACTTGCACAATCTTACCTTTACCCCGAATGTAATCGATCAGACAAGACATGTTGGGTGTCTGAGGTTTATTTTAGTTCGGCACTTTAGCTACAATGCTAATGTAGCTAACGAACAACGGAATCTTATATCTCAATGATTAGCATTTAGATCATTGCACATTTGCCTCAAACCATATCAATCTGCTACTGTCAAATGAGCTTTTCACAGTTTCTGACAAATGTTTATTTATAAAAAAAAAAAGACCAAAATATATATATATATAGATATTGTAGCTAAGACCGGTAGCAGTGGCCTTTCTGAAGCCTGAGTTTTGTCCATTCTGCCCATTTTTACAAATAAAAGCATGTCATACAGTGTACAAAACCACATTACAAAGTTTGGGGCGATTATCACTTTAAAATATGCTGTGCAGGTGCAGGATTGGTGAATGCTAGTATTTGTGTTCTAGCAGGGATTTTTTTTCTACACAGTTCTCGACAGTCACAGAAGCTGGCTCAGTTACCGTAAATGTGGAAATTAACAGTTTTTCAGTTAATATGACAGAGAATGGAGGTCTCACTGCACCCAGGAGTGAAATAGTTTGATGTGGTTTAGGCCATATGACGTTAACAGATTTCCCTACATTGAAATAAATTACTATCCGAGAGCAATTTCCACCAAACAAGTGCTGTAATATTGAGTCATGAGAGTGGTGGCGGATGATAAATGACCTTCCCACCCCTCCGTAAAAGCACTTCGTAATGGATTACATCATCCAAACATCTGTTGGCCCAACACGCGCAGCCTAATTCACATATCATCTCAGGCATTCTGCTTTTGACAACACCCATTTTTATTGCCCATGAATATAGAGATCCCATCCGTTCCAATTAACGTACCCACTGCCGCAGCTCTGTCAAATCCCATTCGTTTGCTCATCTGTTCGCTTTGTGCTCTTACAGCGTACCATGAATTCAAGCACTAGCTTTCATTCTGTTTGCTGAGACTGAACTCAGAGCAACAGATGGGCAGAGAAATGAAAGACGCAGAGGTGAGGAAAGGGTAGTTTGAAATAGAGGCACAGGTGGAGAGGCAGTGCAAAGCCTTTTCAGCGTGCTTTGCTTTTATCTCTCAATTGCTGCAAAGCTGTAGCTCAAACCAGATATTCTGGCAAGGCCCAGCAGAGCTTTCTGGGCCTACTGCACTGACCAGAGCCCAAAGCAATAACCCAGTCTGCCTGGGGAACAAAGCAACGGCCCTGGACTGGACCTTTGCCGGGACAAGTGCTACTAATGCTAAAACACATCGGTGTTGAATTTACTCATCATTTCCACATACATCAACGCAATGTTGTCTTATAGTTTGCTCACTTTGACAATGACTGTGCTGTTATAAAATGGTACTATTCCCGTAGAAATGATGTACACATTTGAATTAAGGAAACGGAATGCATCTTCATTAACCCCTTGGATGCTCCGTTCTAAAAACAAGACACCTGCTCAGAATATATAAACATTTAGAAGACCCTTAAAATTTCAGATAGTGAATTAAATATTTGAGTTGTTAAGCTGGTAAGTTTCTTTATACAGAACAATACGACTTTATTAAGTTAATTACGACTTAATCAACAATTTAATTACTAAGACAAAGAGAATAAATGGTGGAATTTCTGTTCGACTGAAGAAACCTTGTTTACCTGAAACATTACTTACTGTGAGCTATAGAAACTGATTAAAGCTTCGCCACTGCAGGCTTCCATTCCAGACCACACCAGGACTGATCTTGAATCAGATTTCTCTGTATTTATGACGGTCACTGACATGAAAACTGATTCTGGATCAGCACTCCTGTTTCTCAGGTGGTTTTTAAACACAAACCCTTTGTATTAAAAGGCTGCTTGCAACGTTCAGCTGCACCATATAGATTGTTGATTTGTTTGTTGTCCTTCTGACTTGTCCATTGAAAAACAAAAATAAATAAAAATGAAAAGTGCATTTTTCCCGAGACCATGCTGACTGAAAGCACTCTGCTATTATGAGTTCCATGACTTTTTTCCCACCATGCCTTGGTGCACGGAGAGGCGATGAGGAGGGGCCTCCCTATGGGAAACTGAAGCAGATATAGTGCTGTCAGAGAGTGTTAGTATTTATGTTAGAGCTGCTCCAAGAGGGCTGAGACGGCGCAGAATGGCCAGCCAGAATTGTTTCCCATGTGGGTGTTAACCGTGACGGCCCATGTCCACTGAGCCTCACAGCCAGCTCATCCTGATTAGGGGTTACAAGAGAAGCTTGAGCTGTGTCTCTGTTCTAAAACAAATTCTTACTAGTTTCTGAGAATATACAGTGAGGGGAACCAGGTATTTTTATACTTTTGGTTCCAAAATTTAACACACTTCCAATGCATATTTCCACTTCATATCGACACATGCCTTTTGACTTTGTATGAATGAATATGAACAAAGAATTATGTATTCATAAGCATAAACAAAGACAAAATTAATGAGGAGTATTCAGACAAATTATTGAAATATAATGAAACCACATATTAATGCAAAATTAAAAATTAAAATATTCTTGTTGAAATTGGACCGAAAACCCATTATGAAAGACGCTGTTAGTTGGAAAGATTTCATGCAACAAGTAGCAATCATGGTGAGTGTCTCACGGAAACACCATTCAGGTATGAAAAGCTACAGAGACCTGACAGAAACACTCCTTTAAATATTCCTCTCATCTCTGTTCAACAGTTTTAAAGTGGGAAGCTCGTGGAACCACAACTAATTATTCCCAGATTTGTGCCATGCAAGATTTGAAGACTAATGATAAGGAAGGTAAGAGAAAAGCCTGTAGTTCCTTGAAAAGAGCTGCTCAGTGAAGTTCAGTAATATGTATCTAAAATTTGAAAACAAGCTTTTAGAAAATCTGAACTTATGTGTAACAACATACTCTGTTCAGACAAACAAAAAACAGAACTCTGGCAAAAACTAGCTCATCATGACTGGAGAAAGAATGGTTACACATACAACTCCAAGATCATTCATTCCCACAGCGAAGTACCGAGGTGGGAGCATCATGATGTGGGTCTGCTTCTCTGCAAATGGTACTTTTGCAGATATGGGGCAGGAAACATGAATGGAGAGATAAGAGACAGAGGGAGATTTAATCTCTTTAGCCAAGAAAGTGTGTGTGTGTGGGGGGGGGGGCAATTTAACAACTCAGACTGATATGTCGTCCTCTAATTGACTGTAATACCACCCTTATAGTTTTGAACAGGGCCATGCAGAGACCTTTAGAGCGGCAGATTTTGTCACTGGGGGTGTGGCTCGACCGGAAGGGGTTTTGAAACATTTTGTCGAGCATGCAAATTTTTGTGGACAGGAACAACCAACCTTGCCAAAAAGGGCTCTACAGCCAAAGGGAAAGGGCACCTAAAGCCCCCTCTACTGATGAAAACTAGCCAGGCTAAAGAACAGCCTCCACATGGTGGGTTAGTTTTAACACAGTGTTACCACTAAGCCTCCCCAAAAACACAATGTAAGAAATTCTTATCCCCCCTATACAAATTTTAAACAGTTAATTATTTTTCATAGATTCATCAAACATACCACAGATGTAAAGAAAATATACAGCACAGTCTTGGGCACTGATGCAAATTGTTTGAAGTAATTTGCATCAGCAATGGGTTTCTTTCTGCCAGCAAAACACAAGTAAACTTTATAATAAATGCAAACAAACACGAAAGCGGTAAAAAGTATCAAGTTTTTTTTTTCTAAAAAGTAGTTGATATTTTGTGAGGTTTGGTTCCAGACTTCTGTTCTGTGCCTCCAGTCAATGCTCAGATTTATAAAATTCCATGAGCAACACACCTAACTTAATCTTATGAAGTAAAAAAAAAACAATGCAGGTATTTCATGGTAGCTACAAATAATACTGGGCTTCCTTGAGGGAAGAGATCTGAAAATGGTTAAGCGAGCACTTTGCCATTCACAAAACTACTATTTACTGTATTAATGTTATTTGTGTTTATTGTAATATTAGTGTTTTAACACTAATTTAACACTGCTGCCCAGTAGTAAACAGCTTTTAAGTATAATTTTCTCAGGTGCCTAAGACTTTTGCACAGTACCATATTTCCTTTTTTGCTGTTGTTCTTTATTGTCATAAATGTGTCTCTTTTTACGAATCATATTTATTTTTTAAGAAAATATTTTTACGTATATGTATGTTGGAAGTCTGCTTAAACAATATGAAACTATTGAATGAATTGTGTTTGTGCTGATTTACCAGATGAATGACTGGCTCCTATTAACGGCAGCTATGGTAAACTTTTTGTCACATTTACTCTGTTTTTTTTTTTTTTTCTAGCAAAGGATTGTGGGTTGCATAGTAGCCTCCCCCAGTCTTACACTATTAAGATTAGTATACAGGTTAAAGCTACTATTAGGGTTTACTACACAGTTGGGAGACAGTCCGTGGGTCAGAGGAGCCAGATTTACATCCTATAGAACCAAATAAAGACATGTTTGTTATGTAAAAGGGGCATAAAGAGAGCGTTAGAGGCAGAGAATGAGAGACAGAAATGGAAGGCACTATGAAAGAGAGACGGAGAGAGTGAGGCAGCAATATAAAGATAACACAGAGGAGAGGAAACAGGGCAGGGAAAGGCTGTGATCTCTCATTCCTGTTTGGATCCCAGGAGGTGCAGTAGAGACACAGGCTTTCCTGCTGTGTGTAAATCATATGGCCAGTAATAAGCCTGTTCTCCTATTGTCGTGTTAATGCCAGCTGACCAAGACACACACACTTTTACAAAAGGTGTATAAATCAGTGTGTGACACAAGTGTGCACAGAAAAGTGAAAGCACACTTTACCGTAACACTCAAAAACAAATTATGGCACGGGCCAAGACCAGAATGCTCACTGACTAAATACGGGCTTGGCTGCAAAACTTTTCTCCACTATGATAACTAAAACCAATTCTCCATTTCCACTACAGTCTGCTGCAATGTTGGATTTTCTGTCACGCACACGAAGCGAGTGTCCTGATGGAAGGAATTACTCCAGAGACTCTTCTATAACATGCGCACGTTCAGAACGTGGCCTGCGCCTGTGGATCCACCCAGAGAAATGACCCACAAGGGCATGTGTTCATGCGGCTTTATTCTTTCATTACTTATATTATGAGATCCCTGCTTTTTTCTCTCTTTTTTTTTTTTAGAGGAAGGAACCGCACAGGAAAGGAGTGGGCTAAAAGTTCACGCAGCACATGTTGTAGGGTCACCACCTCATTCAGCACCCGGCGATACTCTCTCCCTCTCCCTCCCTCTCCCTCCCTCACACACACCTTCACTTTGGTACTCCCTTACACGTGAGCACACACACACACACAAACACATGTATTCACTCTCATATATATTGGTTACTGCAAAATCCAGCAACTTTAGAGTGCCTCTTAAACATATTCTGAGTTTTGATGACACCATAAGGCATTGTGCATGTGAAGATGATTCAAGTTTATGGATTTTAGGAACAGAAGCACTCAATAATAATAATAATAATAATAGTAATAATAATAATAATAAAAGTAATAATAATAATAATAGTAATAATAATAATAATAATAATAATAATAATAATTAATCGTGTGTGCTCAATTTTTGGCCAATATCCAATTCTTTAATGTTAGAACCCAATGCAGGTTACTCACAAGGCACCAAACATGTTCTTCTATGACATCATGCAAATAACCTTTTCTGGCACTCTTATATTTGAAAGAGTATATTAAATATACCCCCCTGAAAAAAAAGAAAAAAAGATTGGTTTATTATTTTATTGTCTATATTCCACTACTAGGCCGTAAATGTTTCCTTGATTTGAGTCTTCTAAAAATAATTCTGAATCCAAATAATCTGTACCAAAATGACCTGTACCAAAGTCATTTATAATGACTCAAATTGTCTCCTTTTATTCAAATTAAATTATTGTGAGGTCAGAGATTTACTCCTCTAATATGAAAGTTAAGTCATTTTGAGAGTAAGGGCATGCCTTGGCCCTTTTCTTCGACAGGACTTGTTTAGGTGTTTAGGTGTGTAACGTAGCTGGCAGTATCTTGGTTGAATAGCGGGTGTTGATTTAAGTCTAGCTTTACAGGTTTGAAGGACAGATGTGGACCACTTGAGCGCTGATGTACGTGGCTCTGGATAAGAGTGTAAATGTAAATGTAAATGTACGCAGCCTTATACTTGAAGGCCTTAGTCACTGAATGATCAGATTTAGTTACAGTCCCTGAACCTCTCTTGCTGTGAAGGTTGTCTGCTTAGAGAATGGGAAAGAAAACACTCTAATCTTAATCGGTGGCATTGTCTGTGATTTTAAGAAACCACGAGAGCTCTTGGTATTAATAATGACAGATGCTGATGGATCATCGAGTGCTTTAGGGTTTCCTGCACAGCGCTGGGGAGGACCGAAGAGGCCTGTGAGCCAGCGACCAGCCGCAAGGCACCATTTGACCCCAAGCAAACGCAGGAATACAGAATCGCAGAGAAAAAGGAAGCAGCCCTGCGCCCTGAGTTTTTACTGCTTGTTTTTCTTTGGGAGCTCCCATAGAGCAGTCCAAGGCCTGTGGTGGATACACTGGCGGTCAAAGTCACGAAAAAACAGCTGTACCAATAGAGCTGATACGGAGGATCACGCCTCCACGGTTTGGCTCTCCTGGCTGTGACATGTGTCAAGAGGGTGTTTGAGCTTAAGACAAATTATGGCATGGGCCAAGACCAGAGGAATACTCACTGACTAAATACTGGCTTGGCCGCAGAAAGCCCTAAAGCGATAGTTTGGCCAAAAATCAAATTTACACAATTTTTTTCCCCTATCCCAAATGTAGTCAATCAGCCAAGATATTTTGGGCCTGAAGTTTGCTTCTTTGGTTTTGCACTGAAGCTACAAGGCTAATGAGATTAAAAATTACTGAAAGCATATGTTCACTAATTAGCATTGTTCAAACTGAATGCTTAAATTAAATTTATGGTGAAAGGAATATTTATTGAACTCTTTGAGAGGGTTGTTGGGCTTTGAGTGAGATTTGTTCCGATGGGGCGTTGGTTCGTTTTAGAGTGAGATTTGGTGAGAGTGAAGGTATGTGGCGGGGGGCACTGGCTTCCCTGAAACATGGCTCCACTGTGGTTTTCCGCTCCACTGTGGAACTACAGGATTTGTTGTTGCATACACTGTGCTTCAGAAGAACACTGGAAAAAGCAAACATGAAAAGCGTGAGAACAGGCAAGTGTGGCGTGAGATCTGTGTCAACTGTGTGAATCTCACGCTCAGTGCATGAGAGCGAAATGGAAGCTTTTATCATACTGATCAGCCTTGAACTGTTGAGTACTCCTAGATTGACTTGTATTTGTGGTTTCTGACACTGCATGATAAACTGTTATCTGTAAGAGTGGACAGAAGCATAGCAATAACATATCACAGTAGCATCTTGAAGCCTGAATTTTGTCTGTCCATTTATCCATTTTTGGAATAGATTACATTTTGTACAGTGTCAGAAGCCATATAAACAGGTCTGTACAAAATTACTTAACAGTTCGGCACATATTGACGCAAGTGTGATGATTTAGGCGAAGCTGAAAAAGCAAACTCCAGACACCAAGTATGTCTTGGCTGATTTGGGGGAAGAGGAAAACTGTAAATTTGAATTTTCATCAAGCCATCGCTCAAGCTGTGATTTGGCTCGGAGGTCAGACTGAGCTCATCTTTTTATTGTCTTCTCTTCAGAGTTCTTTGTCTTCTTTGTTCAAACATGTATGCAACTGTGTGCTGTCAGCGGTTGTCCCTATTCTTTTATACCCAAAACACACTTTGTTCGCTCACTGATACTGAGTTATCTGAGGGCAATAGACCTCACTCAGCTGTTCATAACATGTTTTTCAATTCACTTGAGAATAGACCCGCCATCTGGAACGGCTGTGGAAGTTTATTACCTAATTGGGTCAACATATCGTCCTTGACCAACACAAAACAGCAACTACAAATCAGATTATACCCCCTGCAGGTTATGGATCAACATTGTATCTCTAGTTTTTGTAGTTGCAGATTTCTTGGATAGATTTCATACATTTTTTTTGCACCATTCAGATCCAAACAACATTATAAACATTTTCTTAATCACATTACTGCTGATCCTTTTAACAGTGGCCTTACAGTGGAGGTCCTTCAGTTGATGGAAATTACGTAGGATTTACAAAATCTGAAACAAACTGGATTTCCACCGTTGTAAGTGAGTCAACAACTGAGCATTTATGAAAGCGCTTTTTAAAAAATTTTGGCTGGTGTACATGATTTTCTGATGTCAAGAAAGCTGCAGTTGTGCTGGTTGTTTTATCAGCATGGTTGTCTGTGAATAATTTTCACAGCAGGGTTCATATCCCTCCAGTTTTCACTCCTCATTCCTCGCTAGCAGCTGAACATTTCACACACAGAGAGCCAACAGAGTCCAAATTTATCTAATTACAAGTGTCCTCTGCCATGAAGCAAAACAACAGGTTGTGTATCTGTAACCTTGCACCCATTTTCAATGAAAAATTCTCTTTTTTTTTTTTGCAAGAGTCTTTTGAAAAGACATGAGACAGTCCTGTGAATTGAACAGTAGATTTTAATGATGTTATGCATCAACCTGTACCTGTTATTGTGTCACACAGACAGGTTGCCATAAGTGTGTCTTTCTTTTCTCATATCATAACAAAGACAAAGACACAGTTCTTTCTTTTCTTATATCATTACAAAGACATAGTTGTCACGCCCTTTCAATAAAACCTTTCAGAACCCTGTCTTTGGAAGGACGCTCTTATCTGAGATACTGAATGTAGGCCATAGACACCCAGAAACATCTGGTTTTGCTCGGACACTCGTCCAAATCCTGTGGCCCCTCTCCAGCCTCTCCAGGCCCAAAGTAGAGTACAGGGCCTCCTCGGGTCACGTAAACCCAGCAGCCACCCGCCCACACACCCACCACGCCACCCAAACACAGGGCTACGTAGCTAATGGGTGGACAGTCGGCCAGCCTGCAGCACAGCTAGCCGTGTGGGTGGCCAGCCAGCAAGCCAGTCAACAACGTAACCAGCAGAGTGGACAGTCGGCCAGCCAGCTGCTCGGCTGACCGGTAGCCTCCCTTTGCAGTGTGTGTGGCTCCGCACACATGTTTGGGTTGTGAAATGTATGAAGCATGGACTGGTGGCTGATGGAAGAGTGTATTTATTACAAATGTCCATCAAGTTTTTTGTTACTACAGTAAAACTCCTATAAAATTACTTAATGTGTGCATCTTAATGACATTTCAAAAACTGAATTCTTTCGGACTCTTCCAAAAGAGTCTGTCCCATTGAACTTACCACTTATTTTACCTCTAATTTCTCACTTCACTATAAACGTTAATGAGTCAAATGGCTGAAAAGTCACTGCATGGACATTAAAAAAATTAAAGCAAGTTATAATGGTTTTCCTTGAAAAAAAACCAAACATCTTTTTAAAATAATTTGTGCATTTTTTGTGAAATGCTTGTCTCTAAATTAAAGTAATATGCTAAACAAACCATTCATAATTTTCCATGGAGCATAGAATGAAACAGCAAAATTGCTTTTGGAAATTCTAACGTATTGTTAATGCTATAACATTCTCTAATAGTTTATGCTGTTATTTTTGTAATTTCCGATAAGACCTGATCAAGAACTATAACTAACTTCAGACTATTTTATGGGAACATATGCTGTAAAAAAATTACATTATTTTGTATGTTCCACCTTAAAGTACATAATATTAACTGTATATATATTTCGTGTGTTGGTTTTGATTCCCGGCTGGGGCAAGTGGCCATGGGGGGCTCCACCAGGGGCTCCGGCTTCTTCCCACAGTCCAAAGACATGTATGTCGGGCGGATTTGAAACACTAAATTGCCCCCTAAGCGTGAGTGTGCATGTGAAAGTGTTTGTCTGTGTGTCTGCCCTGTGATGGACTGGTGACCTGTCCAGGGTATTTCTCCGCCTTTTGCTCTGTGTCTGTTGGGACAGGCTCCCCCCCTTTTGTGTTAGCTAACACTAGCAAGCTAGCTTGTTATTTTGTACTTCTGTTTGCGTAAAATATGAACATTTCTGATACTTTGACGCACATGCAGACATAGATTATCATAAAAGAGCTAACTAAAGTTGTTAAATGTTTATAAAAGCTAAATGTAACAACTCTAGTGAATTATCAACAAAAAATACTTATTCTAATTTGTTAGCTTGCTAACTTTTGCTACATTGCTTAATGGCTACTTAATGGATAGCTTATGCGAACGTTTAGGCTAATATTCACGGTTAGCTTTGTAAAGGTGTCACCTTAATAATATGGAAATTTGTCACCATGGTGCAAACATAGCTGGCTAGCTAGCCTCTCTAATGATGACAATGCAGTTTTCTCTTCTTGTGTTCGTGACGACCTGTCCAAGTTATCTGTAGCTGATGTGCAAAATGATACTTAAACTGTCCAACAAGCATTATGTGCTGAAATTGAAAAAGTCTGTATGTAACAAGAACCTGTAAAAAGATGGATTGTTTTTACTGAGACCGCACAGGCAAATGTAGCTACATTCTGGCTAACACACTGAGAGAGTTCACACCAAAAGATTTGTTATTGTGAAACTGTTTCCACATCTACAGTTAAACAAATCCATTTTGAACCTACAAGTAGATGCAGTTTCACATGCTGTGGAGAGTTTTGCACTATATCTTATTTCAGTAGAACGTAACAGATCTCATAGATGTTAATTAGGTACAAATACTACTATTACTAAAATAACAGTACTAGTACTTGCACTACTATCTACCTCAACCGAACATGGTTTTAAAGAATATGTTTTTATTTCTCAAATCGACTGCTGTAAATAAATGCTCCTCAGTTGATTTGGGTAGGACTGACTGTTCTGTGCAATGTCCAATCACTGTCTGGATTTGCATGGATTTGTGCTCATGTAACACAATTGTGAAACTTGGAGCAGTACGAACAATCATGCCCACATAAATAAAGCCAGGGTTTCTCAAACAGGTCACAACAAATAAACTCCATAAAACCTTCTGTGTAAACACATCAGCTGAGCGGTTTCACAGTGTGACAGAGCCTGGCTGTGGATGGGCAGGGCTTGGAGAGCAGTACTGAGAGAAGCTGTGTAGAGTTCAGGCGGTTCAGGGCATGAGGAGGGTCCTGACAGGGCACGGTAAAGACACTTATGGAAGGCTTTCCTGACACACCCAGCAGGGGCTGAACCTCAAACCTTTTTGCGTTCTGCTCTGCTCCCTGGACCCCAATCTCCCTGTAGTCCTTCAGGGAGGTAAATATTTCTCGTTTCCCGGGGAAGTGAATTCGGCTGCAGCTAAATCTGTTTAATCTCGGGACCGTCCCCAGGGCAGATGTTACACAAGGCCGAGCCGCGGCGGTCTTAAAGGCCTCTCCGTGCCCGTGACCTTCCTCGGGACGGCCTGCGGTGACGGCAGCATGCTGGCAGGGGGCTCCTTCATCACGCTACGGTGCGTGTGTGTGTGCATCTGTTTATGTGTGCTCTGGGCCTTCCCAACCTTTTCCCAGACTCCCTCCTTATCCTTCCTGTCTCTAAATGCCCCAAAGAACCCTGGGAAGAATCTTTTCCCACCATCCGAAGAAGTCACACACCTCCATACCCGTTGGGACCTCGTCGACTGGGCGGTGCTCTCGTTTTTACATCTCAGCCCATCCCCCGCTCAGCCGTGGAAGACACTCTGTACAGTTACAACATGCGTTAATACATGTTGTAACAGATGGCGAACACAGGCCAAATCACAACATCTGTCTTCTCTTAGGTAGTACAAGCAAAGGATGATTCCGCTTTGCTTAATGGTGCATTATTTAGTGACTTTTAACCTGCTGACATTAGTGGTCGAGACGGGGCCTATAGCACAGATGGTAAATCTAGTGCTACATCTTTATACCGCGTCTTTCAAGAGAAATTCTCAGACTATGAGCAAACACCATTTGTAATTAACTGCAGTAAATGAAAAGCAACAGTTTGCAAACACTGGGCAGCCCTACAGGACTGTGTGTGTATACGTGTGTGCCTAATAGAACTGGATTATAAACTGGATTAACTCAAATTACATATTGCTATGTTTTCTTATTGTTATTAGCATCTTTGCTAATAGGTGGAGTGGATGCATTTGTTGACTTTACATAGCATAAACCTATATTAACATTTAATAAGGACTTATTCCAACAAATAGTAGTTAGTAGACACTTTCTGAGGCGAAATGGCATAAAATGCTCAAAATCAGTCTTAATGACAACGGGCATTTGTTGGAACAGGCCTTTACTAGTATTTATATAGACTTGTGTCAGTTGCCATTAAAGTCTAATTTAGGTAATCATATGGCCGTATGAATGCAGCCCTTCAGTAGTGTTCCTCATTTGTTTTCCATAAACCACTGGAATGAACAGAATTAATTAGTTCAACAGTGTTTGTGTGTTTGTGTGTGTGTGTGTGTGTGTGTGTCTGTGTGTGTGTGTTTGTGTGTGAAAACCACTGACGGAAATGTGTTTCAGGCTTTTTTTCCATCGCTCCAGCTGTTTTTCAAACTGCCCGCACACAATGCTTCTATTTCTTAACTGGCCAGATGGTGTCAGCTTTAAAATGTTTTTTTTTTTGATATATAGCCATAACTGTAGCCAAAAGTGATGGAAATCGTGACTACGCTGACCTACAAATGTGACCTGGAGCAAAAGCTTAAAAAACTTGCTACACGTCTTGCTCTCTTGTTCTCAGCCGTAAAGATATGGAGATTCAAACTCTTTGTTGGGAACATTTTGTGGTGTGCTGTGTTTAATATCACCTATAGTTCAGCACTGCGCTTACACTTCTCTCTCTGGAATTCAGTGCTTTATTTTGAAGGTCAAAGGTCGTGGGCTACCCCACCCCGTCTGTGGTGTTTGGCGGCAGTTCCCGCTGACGGACAGGAAAGCGGGTGATTTAACATCCCACCTTTTTCCCCCTTTCTCCCAGATAGCAGCGGCAGTGCCCAGCCGAGCTACAGCAGGACCGCCGCAGAACAATCACAGGAAACTGCAAATGATGAAAATGTACACACTCCATCAGACACACCTCAGAGAGAGAGAGCGAGAGACAGACAAAGGGAGAGAGAATGAGAAAGAGAGAGAGAGAGAGAGAAACAGAGAGAGAGAGAGAGACAGGGAAGAACAGACATACAGAGGCACAGTGAGAGAAAGAGAAAGAAGAAGACAGACAGGAAGAAACAGAAAGGAAGACAGAGAGGCAGAGATGGATAGGAAAGATGAAGAGAGAGAGAGCGGCAGCTTCAGAGGCAGAAAGTGTTCCTAAAAGCAGAGAGACGAGGAACAATAGAAGGTGAGAGAAGAATGGGTGGAGGATGTGGTGTAGATGGAAAAGTGGAGCGGAATCTGATGGACGTGGTCTAAAAGGGAGGCGCTCGCTTCTAAGAGTCCGTGCTCCAGCCCGCCTGTGCTGCCACTTCCTAGGATGAGAACTTCCGGTTCTCAAGGCTCCATATCCTGTTCTTGTGGGTTGTCAGGAGGGCTCTCCTTAAACATAGCCGTTGTACAATATACAAGATTACGTAGGACTCATTCCCAGTTAACACCCATAACATCAAATCCCGTAACACATAGCCTTAGCCATAACATTAAAACTACCCGCTACTAGCTAATATTGTGTGGGTCCCTCTCGTACCATCAAAACAGCTCTGATCCATCGAGGCAAGACGGAAGGTTTGCTGTGATGTCTGCAACAAGTTGTGAAATGAGGTCGCCATGGATCTGACCAGTTTGTCCAGCACATCCCACAGACACTCAGTCAGACTGAGATCCGGGGAACTTGGAGGCCAAGTTAGCACCTTGAACTCTTTGTCAATCGGTTGCTCATATTCTTATGCTTACCCAGTTTTCCTGCTTCCAACACATCAAAACCGATTACAAATCAGCCACAACACTGAAACCAGACAGGTGAAGTGGACTAAACTGATTATCTCATTATGGTGGCACATGTTGGAGAGGTGGGATATATAAGACAGCAAATGAAAAGTCAGGTCTTGAACCTGATGTAGGAAAAAATGTCTCAACGCAGGAAAGAATTGATGCGCTGGACAATACGCCTTTGACCATTCAGGTGGTCAGTGTTAGGGTGGTAGTAGCCTAGTGGGTAAAACACTTGCCTGTGAACTCGATGACCACAAAGTTGCAGGTTCAGACCCCCATTTTCTACCATTGTGTCCTTGAGCAAGACACTTAACCCTCAGTTGTTCCAGGGGGACTGTCCCTGTAACTAATGATTGTAAGTTGCTCTGGATAAGAGCGTCAGCCAAATGCCCCCTTTAAGATTATTACACTGCTTTAAAATAAGGGACTACATTTTCTCTTATTGAAAGCTTCAGGCCCCTTTTTGAGTAAACATGGCTAACAAAAGATAGCCCATAAACCCATTTGAGAGAAACCATGTAGAAAAAATTAAATGTTTTCATTTTATTTCATGTTTAAACAGGACAAAACCATTTTGAGTGAGTATGTTCAAAGGGGTGTATTTCTGTTTAACGTCACTGTCAGAACAAAAGATACAATGTTTTGCTCTGACAATGATTATATATTATATTTTTTGGAGATTTCATATAACTGTTATTTAGTGTTATTTGCTGAATGCTGCTCAGCATTTTTAAACAGGTTGGTTTTTGGAGAGTTCAGTTGGTCTTGGTCTTGTGTTTTTGTCATGGCCACCTTAAGGACCTGGATTGTAATTCATACTCACTTGTATTTAGCAGGCTAATGGCTCTCCACAAGGGAGAGCTACGGGTGCTCAGGTGACTTTTGTGTGGATAAGTGAAAAGGAGGAGCTCACAGAAATAAGTTATAGGAAAAACTAAGGTAATGACATTTGTTTCATCAGCTATGTTATGTAATGCCACAGGCAAAAAAGGATGCTATGGAAGAGAAAAACTCAGTATCAGACGCACTGTAGAGAAATAGGGCAAGGCAGCAGGGTCAGCTGGTATAAGGCTGGGTCACTGTGTTAGGCTGATGAATAATGGCATAACCTTCCCTGTTGGCAAAACCATTACATGCCACTGGGTTCCACTCCTATTAATAAACTGTTTTATGTATTCCTTTGAAATACCTTGTACCCTTCCTTTTTGGCACTGTTTCATGTGTTTCATATTCCTTCCTCGTTCATTTTGACTCCAACGAAACATTTCTGCAGCACAATACTCACTGTAAAACCATCTGTAGACATCACAAAAGAAAGGATGCACCTAGACAATGTGATAAAAGCAGCTCATTGCTTCCTGAGAAGCGAGAAACTCCATTAGACATGAAGCAGGAATCTCTGTCAGAAACTGACCTGCCCAGCGTTTCCTGACGCTCGGCCATCTTGAGTCAGTGCGGTCACTTGGGTGTCTGCACAGGTCCATCCAGTAACCCGGAGACGCCCTTTTCCCTCTGCTTGGGGAGACCATTCATTGTTCTCTGGAGTGGAGGGATCCTACTCTTGGCCACGGCTGTGGCGAGTCTGGACTTGTGTCTTTCCAGATGTGTTTGTTTTGCTCCAGTTGCATCGCTGTTTATGCCTGAATTCTGGCCCACTAACATGCTGTACTTGCGGCTCTTTCAAATGTTCATTTTGTGATACAGTAGAGATAAACTAAAAACTCAGAAGGCTAGAAACAGTGGAAGGCTTATATATCGCACAGGCGCCCTCAGATACTTCTGTGACGTCTGCGTTACGGGCAGTCTCGTCTTATTTATTAGCATTAAGTGTTAAGTTGATCAGTTTATTGTGTGAATTGTCAGAGGTCCTGAGGAGTCATGGCTAACTAAGTGTTTCATGAATGCCCAGAGGAAAACACAATTTCTCCTCACTCGCCAAACAATGAGCTGAGCGCTTGCTAATTAGCGCTCTTTTAAACCAGAGCAGAGTGCCAGTAAGAACGTACAATTAGAGGAAGGTTTCTTTCGAAATGACTTTTGCTGCAGATTTCCTTCGCCGATAAAGGCTCTCTTTCAGGCGGCACCTTTGGCCTTTCACACAATGAATCTCCTAAAACTTCAAACGCGGTATGAGTAAAGTGCAGGCCAGATTTTGAAGTCTGATGCTTGTTCTGGATGTGAAATATCCTGAGATGGAAGCCTTTTTTGCATTAGCACAATGACACAGATCCTCATAGATCGTGTACACAGTGGTTTACAGCATGTGTGTAGTCTCAGTGTGGGAATATACGTGATTTTGTGTCAGATTTGTAGAAATGCACAACATAACTGTCTATGGGCACAGATGCATTAAGGTACAACTACTGAATGACCAGTATGTGTCCTAATTTGATCTTTTACATTCTAGAGCTTCAAAATATTAGCACAGGCAGGTTGTACGAGACATCTCAAAGATAATGTTTGGGTTTTGTGTCTGTGTACACTGTCTTGGATGTAAACATCAATGCATCACTGTCATCTACAATTTCCAAAACTCCGAAAAACAAAACTCAAATGATATACTAATATGTAATGGTAACACTATTTCAGATAACAGTACTGTTTCATGTTTATCTCAGTTTTGAAATCATCCAAGAAATGAACTGACATGTTTACTGGACATCCAACATTTTTTAAACTTTGAAATGTGGACACAGCCACCCAGGTCACCCATGTCAATGACCATATGTTAGTTCCAGTGACATCACTACTTTGTGAAACACATCCAGTCGACTCCCAAATTCATGCTAGTAAGCGTGCGATATGGTGATGTTGGGTAACCTGCTGAAAAACAACGCAAGAGTGTGTTTTCCAGCTTCCATGTAAAATGTTTGTGGCCGTGGGTTTTCCTGGGGTGTGTGAGTTAAGGCATTTGCAAGAAAAGAAAGTGGGAGCCTGGTAATTAAGACCAGAGCTTAATGTGGCTAATACAAGACCACAGTGGTCCTTACTGATTCACAGTCTTGTAATGAGTGAATGGAGTGGAATAATAAACCACAAGAATGTTGCAGAACAATAGATCTCACAAAGAACACCATATTATAATCCCTTTATAAGTAAACCATTTTGTACTAATTAGTTTTATTTGCTTGTAAATTTGTTTTAATATTCTTCAGTACCAGTACCAGTGACCAGAATCAGTCAAATGTTCTCCTTTCGTGCAATGGGGTTTTCCTTATTTGACTATTTTCTATGTTTAATAAGAATACATATGGAACTGTGTGGTGACCAAAAAGTCAAAGCAAGTCAAAACAATATTCTGTTTCAGATTCTTCACAGTAGTCCCTCTTGGCACTGATGTACTTTCTCTCAAGCAGCTTCAAGAAGAGCCACCTGCGATGCTTTTCCAGCGGACTTGAAGACTATAGACACACTGAGAGCTTGTTGGCTACTGTAAAAATACTTGATTTTTTACATTCCCAGTTTTTGATTCAGGAAACATTTTCATACAGAGGCATCAACTTTGCTAATCACATTTGTCTCAGAAACAAACTTTAAAATGAAATGAGAAATAAGCCCTTGTGTCAAAGTGTCTTTAAACGTGAATTCAACCTAACTTTTACAATTTCAGCAAAATGAACCACATGCAAACAAAGATGTAAATAAAGTCATTCAATGTGGTTTGACCTGAAATGTACTAATCTATGTCTAGGGAACACGGTTAGTACAATGAATGGTACAAATATGCTGCTTGATGTGTGAGACATTGTTTCAGGTGATTATGGGAAAGGTTTTTTAAACCACTTCATGGTGGAGAGGTACATGCAGGGCACTGTTCAGTTTTTGGCTGTTGCCTTGGCTGTTTCCAGCTTCAGTGGTTGCACTGATGTCTGGGAAATCATAAAGCCTTGTAATGTGACTAAAATATGCCTATTGTCCTTTTAAAATCATCACTTCCAGGTATATTATGACTCCTAGCTAAGGAATGTGTGCTTTTTGTCCCGTCCAGCATTAAAGGTACCAGTGTTATTGCTACAAGGCATCCGCAGGCAAAGGCACTGCTAGATAGTATGGGCCCTATGAAAGAATTTAATATTGCCTTCAAAAACATAAACCACCCACCAACCAAGAAGACCAACTGGGTTACCCAGACCCTAATAATCTGTGCAGTGGTTGCTATAGTGTTGTGTTATTAACAGGTTTGTTATTAGCTAGCTGCTCATGTGCTAGCAGAGCATGCATTCAAATATTCAAAATCACTTGTAATGAGTAAATGGAGTGGAACAATAGACCACAAGAATATTACATGCAAAATACTGCTCACCTTCTTCTCTTTTGGCTGGGAGGTGGGTTGAGGGAAGGATTCTGATCCTGAAGCTGCATCTGTGCATGATGAGAGCAGACCTGATTATTCAACAAGCTACCCAGGTATGCTAGTTACCTAGCTATAGCGAGAGTGCACGCTAGCTGACTCAACTATCCCGGGGTCTACAGGCATGAGGCAGGGACTCACCCTGGGCAGGGCGCCAGCCCACTGCAGGGCAAACATACACACACACCATTCGGTCACACACTCACACCTACGGTTTAGAATCCCCAATTCACCTGACGCGCATGTCTTTGGACTGTGGGAGAAACCGGAGACTCCAGAGGGAAACCACGCCTCCAAGAGGAGAACATGCAAACTCCGTACACACAAGGGCAGAACCCTGATTCAAGCCCCCAACGCTGGAGGTGTGAAGCAACAGCGCTACTCACTGCACCACCGTGGGGCCCTCTATTAACAATATTAAACCAAAATTACACTCATTACATTTTCGGTGGCTATAAAGCTAACCTAAAAAATACTGAAGTGCAATGACACTTATACTGAACTGTAAGTTAGCTTTAATAGTTAGATAGCTAAATGAGGTGGTTAAGCCACAATAGTAAAGTTGGTTAGCTAGCTGTGTTAATGGGCGACACTGGAAAGTCAGAGAATACACTGTGTTTTTTCTATCTTTCTTTAGAAAAAACTGGGTGACTATCTGTCTGCCTTCTGGACTCACTTTTTAGGGTTTAGAGCTGAAAACACTACTAACAGAAGTAGACAGAGCAATAGTTCAAGCGATATAATTATAGAAGTGGGAAATAGCTCAGTCTTGTGCCAGCAGATTTGATTAAAGAAGTCAACGGTTCTGTGTTCTATTGTGTTGATACTGAGCAGACCACAAATAATATTTGGTTCTCGGCCCGCTGGCCAAACTTCTGCCACGGGTGAAGCCGAAGGCTCTTAAGGGGAAATTCCACTAAGTTTTCTATGTGTCTGTTTATGTGTGTGTGTGTGTGTGTGTGTGTATATATATATATATATATATATATTTATTTATTTCAATATATATTTCCTTCTTTTATCCAGTTAACTAAAACAATTGGCTAAAAACTTACTCTTTGAAGTTAAAATGTTTTTGTAGTGAATAAACACGTTTCACATTGCCTTTTTAACGACAAATCTGGAAATTTGTCCTAAAACGTCAGGATCACTGGTTCTTATCAACACCACTGTGAAAAATTTGAATGCAGTTTGTTTCTCTAGAACAGAGCATTTAACATTCAATCTCTCTGAATCGCTTTGTTTACCTCTTAATGATGTAACTATTATTCATATTTTGAAATTGTGGTGGAATTTTCCTTTAAGAGTCTCTTTGGCTTCATTCATTGTTGAGTTTCTCCAGAATGAAGCATTTGAATGATTAATTTACATCTCAGCGTTAACAATTCATGAAAAAAAGAGAAAGTAAAGTTATTCTCATAGAAAAAATGACTTTCAAAGTGTTTTTAAATCTCATTTTTACCCTCTTTTGTCCTTTTTCTGAGGATGAATTGACCTAAACTGTTTAGACGATGGCATGAAAACGATAAAAGAGCACATTTTGCGCAGTCTGAGGCCCATGACGCCCCAGTGTTGTCGTTTCTCAGGCCCTGCTGTGTGATTCGTCTTAAAGCTGGCGAAAAGGGGGGTGGGCTCCTTCCCGTCGGCCTTTTCATTACCGCATATGGAACCAATGTGGAGAGATCACAACAACCAGATGCTCGGCTTGTAGCGAACTCTGAAATTGATTGTAATTTCACACAAAAATATTTGCAAACGCAGTCAGGCGGAGGCCCACATGCTCATACTTACATGGACGGGTGCGCGCACACACACACACACACACATACACACAGGAGGGTGAATTCTGGTGTCAGCAACAAGAGTGTGTGGCAGCACCAAATCTGAGGCTTCTTCCTGTGCTGTTCCCACAGGCAGAAGCACATGTCAGCTGTGGGCTGTTTACTTCTGCATCTCCATTTTCCATCGTGTGTGTTCTTGTGCATGTGTGTGTGTGTGTGTGTTTGTGTGTGAGGAAGTGACACATCCTGTTGGACTAAAGCTACCACCGGCAGTCACATATCACTTAACAGCGTGACCTTCACAGTATCTTTAGCAACCAGGCAACATGAACGAAGGACCCCCAGCAACATCAGTTTTCTGGAAGGGACAATAAAACAAGCAGGCCCGCGACACAAACACACCACATGAAATACGCTTTGGCCATTTTAACAGAAACACTTGCCATAGGTGCACTAAACAGGTTTACCGGCACTGACCGTATCTGCACAATTCATCAACCTCGAACTCCACAGGACCACCACTGAGCAGGTGGTATTTGTAGAGATGATTGAATCAACATCATCAATAACTTTAACAATTAAAAAGTGCCCACAAATGATTTTTCATGCATATTTTCAAATCATATTTCAATGCCCCACCACGGGAAAGTTAATGCTCTAACCTGAAGGGGGCGGCAGTTTTCCCATTGGGTCGTATCAAATATCTCAAGCCGTATTGGTTCTGTTCATTAGAAGTATTATATACTTCTAATATAAGTCTAAATACATTGGTCAGCTACATAAAACAGGTCAAATCGCTTAAAATACAATTAATTCCATAAACATTTCACATGAAAAAATCAGAAGCTGTTCACACAGATCATCTAGTGCAATAAAAATACCATCAGACTGGCATGTTAAAATGACGCTGGAGCATTAAGAGCCATACCATTACCTTATATTTTATTTTATGTATTTATAATTATATCACTTATTTTATTTACTGCTGATCTTTTACAGTAGCTAACTCAGCTACCCCAGTTATTCAAAACACCGCAACACATTGAAAAAAAGTTTTCCCTGTAATTTAGAGTGACAGCACAGTAACACGATGTTAAAAAAGTTGCTATTCTACATTTATTTTAGATGAAAAACACTGACCAAAAGTAATGCCATTTTTTAGTACAGCTCCTCACATTTACAGGCCACGTTTAGGATTAATCGATTTTTTTGCCATTTTAAGTAATTAATAAAAAATTTTGCAACAGTAAGGGGTGGTGGACTATTCTCAACACAGCAGTGATACTGGCACTGTTGCGGTATGTTAGTGTGTGTTACACAGAGCTACAGAAGTACATATTGTAGACATAGAGTTAAAGACTAACTTTTTTGTGCAAATGTTGTGTGCCATACTGTAGGCCTTCATCAGCTGTCATTTTCTGACCACAGGACGAAAATGTTGATTAGATCATTTTTGGTAGGGACATCCCTGTGCCACACACACACACACACACACACACACATCCACACAGACACACACACACGCGAGCGCACACACACACAAACACAAACACACACAAACACACACACACACACACACTACTATCATGTCATAGTGCATCATCCAAATAATATATGGCCAGTGGTGGTTCTTTTCCATCTATGGATAGAGTAAGGGACGACTAATAAATAGTGCATGAAATAATAAACAGATGTAGTCTTGAATTGATGGTTGGTGTTTCTGATCAAATGTCCAGTGGGCATGAGTACCTCGCGTAGTGTCTGAATGCTGCTAGAGTGATATCAGTTTTAATGAAATTCAATGGAACGAGCCAGCTGTTTGTAATTTTACAGCCACAGGTGTGCCCTGATTTTTAACCTCAAATCTAATCAGTGTGTCAAATAGCAAACGCTCATTTGACCACTGGCCCCTCCAAGGCCAGCTCTGTGTCTTCTAAAAGGCGCTAATCCTAAACATAATGGAAAAATGCAAAGAAGGCACATACTTCATGGATTTAGTTCAAACACTTTCATTTCATTCCCGGCCTTTTTCTCTCGAAAGCTGTGCCTTAGTTTGACTAGCTTGGGGAGGTATCAAATGCAGCTAACCAGGTGGATTTCAACCAACTTCGTGAGACCTGAACTCTTTTTGTTCCTGCCACTGCTGGTCCTCTGAACATATGGTATTTTCATTCTGTTTTCAGATTTTAAAAAGAAGTTCATCCAGAAATACTGAACAAGACTCTGCAATTTGTTCAAAACCTATATTTGCCTTTAAGTACAATAACTTAAAAAAGTTACACCAAATTGTAATTTGGCACAAAGAAACTGCAATATTGACACAATGTTTATAACATGCAACTGAACATAGAGAGGAAACAAACTGAATTTACTATCTCACCACCGCCTGCACAGAGGCAACTGACATCAGTAAGGATTAAACCAGCTGATCACAATGTATTAAGATTCTTGTTGCACTAGTAATGCCTAAACATAAAATATGTTGACGAATATTGGCTGTAAGCATATTATGCCTTTATAAATATACACAAATTACATTCACACTGACATCCAACACCCTTTACACACCTAGAAGGAAATTTACATATTTACATTTTCCAAGTGTAAGTAGTTTCCTTTCCAGCATATGAACATTAGACTGAAATGCCCCTAAGAGAAACGTGAGGAAACATCAAAAGTGCCTGTATGTTCCAGACATAAGGACACAGTGAATAAGGTCTAGATTTAGAACCTGTTTTCTTTAGACCTCCTGAAACTGTAAACTTGTGTATGACTGTAGAATGAATGAAGTGAGAGAACTTTTCGTGTTAGGGTACGGCTGTGCTAACCCAGGCCAAGGCTGACTCTCAGTTATAACCAATAAAGCTGGATATTCTAAGTGGCACAACCAAAGCCAAGACTATGAGGAATAGCAACTGTGTCATTTGGTTCAGGACACCTCCGGAAATAATGGAAATGGTATATAATGGTATGTAAATGGTATATGGCATATACCAGTATGTTGTCAGTTTTGTCCATTTTCAAGACTCATCCCAAGATAGCCTTTGCTAACAGACAACTTAGGGTGGAGTGAAAGTCACAATTATCCAAGAACGAAAGAATTCTTTTGAATTTGAGCCATGGAAGTTCCTTCTCATTACCATTCGGATGCAATGGATGTTCCCTTTGCTTAGCGTACTGGGCTTTAGGCATAACAGCTTTGCATCAGCATATTCCATAAATAAGCTTTTCCTTGTTGTGGTTTGCCTTTGTCTTTTTTTTTGTTCAGATATAAAGACGGCTTTTCAAATACACTGCAATCAAGTGCGGAAACACAACAAAGAACAGATGGAGTTTCACAATCAACACACCCACAGTATGGAAACCAGATTTTTTTTCTGAATCTCATAGAACTTCCCTTCAGTGCCAGGGGGAATGTAATCCACTTCTTAACTCTTAAAAAGACTGTTTTTTGGGTGCTATTTCCATATGTTGTCCTGTTGGAAATTGCATCTGATCGATGCTGCATCAGAGTTTATTGGTTGAGGGATGCAGTAACGTAGGATCTAGTCTCGCTCTGTATTCCACGTGATTTCCTAGACCACAATAAGAATCCCAGTCTCATAAGAAATTGAGGAGGTTGTTATTGTTAGTTGGCCTCAGAGTTAAAAAAGGCCTCTTGGTGCCGAAAGGGCCTCAAAATACAGTTAAATTAGATTCCAACAAGGACATTTGAGCCTTAAGTCTTGGGGACAGGTCCTCTGAGCATTTAAATAGTCATATGCTCGTATTCAGTGGCCCTCTCACATATACAGGTTATCTGATCGAAGGATGGTGGGCTCCATGTTGTGGAAGGTCTTGCCGTTCAGTGTCTCCATGTGTCCATCGATGCTGTAGCAGCGGTGCACCTCCGTCATGGAAGAGGCAGTGTAATATGCAGAGCGTAGGGCGTCCTGATTGGAGAAAGTGCCGCCAAACTGGATGCGGTACTGGTTCCAGTGCCGCCGTAACACACCCTGGACCTGAAGGTCACAGAAATGAAAGGTTTGGTCTAGGGCTAGTTTGACCCACTAAGCTAAATACAGCCACGGAAAAAAATAAGAGACCACTTTTCCCTTTTTTTCTGTTCACCGTTTGTACAATTTGCGGCAGTGTGTGTGTGTAAAATGCACAGGTTGCTATTCTTTTATGAACTATTGCAGTGTGAGC
>JBBPCZ010000115.1:3025817-3036492 GCA_037974445.1 Brycinus macrolepidotus | reverse complement strand
CCTGATTTAATTTAATGAAGGACTGATTGAGTCAAACCAGGTTTCTGATGGAAACTACAAGTAATACTGGACTTCCAGAAGGAACACTGATATACTGAACATAAAATCACTACTTACTGTACCATGTTATTTGTGTTTATTCTTTTTAGTATTATTTAGAATATTCAGTAATATGTAAAAAAACACTCACTGCTCATCTAAACAGTTTTTAAATATTATTTTTGCACAGCACACGTTTTAATTTTGAATTGTCCTGTCTCTCTTACTGAAATGACATTTATGACCACACCACTGAAAGTTTGAACCACTCACTGGATTTGTTTGTATCAACTCGTGATTGTTGACGACAGCAGTGAACCAAATGATGGTTACAATGGAGTTCAAGACAAAAGAGGAGAAAAGGTTCTTATGGAGAGTAATCCTCTGACAACTTAAGCTCCTGGAGGAAGGAAAAATACACATCAGTACATAAGGAGCATCATCATTAGTTACAAGTTATGGAAATTAGAGAAAAAAGAGGGGGAAATGGAGCTGACTTACTTGAAATGGAAAAATATTCCAAGAGAAGCAAACAAAGATATCAATGACAGTCCATGACCAATAAGAACCAAATAATAGAGGTTCAATGCGGCCTAAGGGAAAAAAAAAAACATTATGCAATCCTTGCTTACAGATGTTTAACATGTGTCCATAAATATTCATCTAGAATTCATACAGCTTGGTATCTGCTATGTAGCTTTGTGTTTATTTATGTTATTTATGATGAGCATGTGAGAGCAGTCTAAGAACATTTTAGGTTCGGACTCACCTGACTGCGTTCGCTGTCAAACCGTTTACAGTTCGTGTAATTGGTCCATGTTCTGTTGCTCTCGGGGTGGATGAACCACCCTGATTCAGTGCAGATCTTTGTAGCCACATCTGGAAGAACAATACAAACCACAGAAAACAACTGTCACTCTTAAGGAGCTGTTTGTAGTGCTCTGTAGGAGGGATGCATGAGGGTGTTTGGGTTTGGGCGGATAACTGTCTAAAAAGACAATTCTGTTTTTTTTTTAACACAATGACTCTTTTTCAACTGGTCCTTATGACTTATTGTAGAATTTAATTTTCAGACATTTCAGATATTTAATGACTGAATTTTTAAAGACTTTATAAGTCTTTTTAACCAACAGGAGTCCTGTTTAACATCCTCTGCACCTAAAGCCTGCTGCCTTGTGAAAACAGTGAAGTTTGATGATAGAGGAGTCAAAACAAAACAAAACCAAGAGAAGGCCGTGTCTTTCAACTGACTACACACATAAGCACCTGGAGCTCACAGGACACTACTGGAACTACGACTGGAATCCATTTCTATGGTCAGAAAATGTAGCTTTTTGGTAATGAACACTAAAGGTGGGGTTGGCATAAAAAGGCGGATGGTTGTACAGTAAAGAACTTCATTGTCACTCTCCAAATGTCTTGGGACCCTTGTCAGGATTCATTGTAACATGGACTTCATGAAGTCTGCTTCTGCTGAAAAGCTAAAACTGAGTTGGTGTTGGATCAGTGAGTACAGAGATCACCTGGGACCTTCAAAGATCTCAAAAGATTTATTGCTCCTATGTTGGCAAATGTAGGTTGCAGAAAACTGTGAAACTAATTGGAACATTAACCGTGGTTTTCTTAAAAAAATATTTTTTATCAGGGTTTTTGTTTTCTTAGACTATATTTACTTCAACTTAAAGGTTAGATTTTTCTCATATTTTCAGTAAGATTGAGCTATTTAACTACAAAGATGTGTACATGCCAGTTTTTTCATTGTTACCGATTGCTATGGAGCTGACTACAGAATACTGATACTGAACTGATTTATTGGTGGTTGTCCAACCACTTTTACCCCCACTGCTCTTAGAAACGTTTGGTGACTCATTTAGAGACATACTTGGTATGAAGAGTTTTGTCTAAATAATGATTCGTCAGTTTTTTCCAAATTACTGTTAAAACATACTGAAACTCTTCAAACCCAAAGATAGTTTAGACTACTGTTCATGTCAGTGTGATATATATATGTTTATCATCATTGTTGGAATAAAAGATTTTGTTAAAATTTTATCACAATTTTATGATGAATGTACCAATAGAAAAGGTCCAAAATTACTCAGGAAAACCTATTACATGAATTACATCAAAAGTTGTGAATAGAGTTTAGTTACTTTTTTGGAGATATGAGATTTTGCTGGTGACAGTGATGATATGTAATTCTGAAGCAACCTGCGTTTGCAGTTAAAAAAACAAACATACCAAAGTCATCAAAGTCATGAAAGTAATCCGGGCAGTGTTGAGTTGCAGTGACTCCGGTCTCCTCGTAATCCCAGCACAGCCACCCATCCCACGTGCGGTTACACGATGGTTCCTCTGCGGCTACACACACACAAGAGTTACCAGACTGGAAATGAAATGTTGGTAAGTGCAAGCATCTACAAAGCATCTTCAGTTTACTCTCAGATCATGAACAGGTGACTGGTCCCTGCTGTAGAACTTCAAGCACCCCTAAGATGGTTTAGCATTAAATGAACACTTGTTCAGCACTTTTTACAGTACAATTGAACTACTTTTGTGAATGCATTTGTGAGGTTGAAGGAGTCATTTAAAGTCTGAAGAACCATAAGGTAAAAGTTTGTTACCAATTAAAGGTTTTCCCAAGAACTGTACGCACAAGCCAACAACTATTTATGAAATTTAAATTAATAAGAGTCTACCCTCCTGAACATACATAGCTTGTCAACTTCTCAAAGTCAATGCTTAAGGGAGGCGCTCATACACTGTAGTTCATGCATAGTTGCTGACAAATAAACCTGATTTATGCTTGCTGGTGACAGAAAGCCACAAAGCTCAATCTAGACAAGCACTGACGATTTCCACAACTGCTGTCAAACAAATGTCTGCCTGGAAATGGTTGGAGCTGAGCCATGTGAATATATAGCTGAGTGCTTACAGATGAACAATGCATACTGTCGGACACACCCAGCACAACATACAATGGCATTCCAGTGAGTCAGCTGTTGTTTACTCATAAACGCAAAGAATCATTGGGCACATTTGAAAGTTTTTGAGCCAGTAAACAAGACTCTATCCCTAAATTGGATCCTAAACTGTGGCGGTGTCCTTATGTAGTGTTAACAGCTGTTCATCTACACTATTTGCTATCTTACACTAAAGGAATATCATCAAATGTACACAACTTTCCATATAGCCCAGATGTAGTCGATCAGTCATGACATGTTTCGTCCACATTTTGCTTCTTTAGTTTAGTGTTGGAGCTACAAAACTAAGTTTTCTAACTAGAAGTAAACAGTCATCCAGATCTTTACGTAAATTCACCCCAAAACCTACTGAAACTATATCCAGCCCTTCATTAAGGTAAGGCAGACTTATCAGTGTGGTTCAGGCCACACTGTGACTTACTTTGAGCTATAAAAACAAAACTTCACTGCTACAGGCAGCTATTTCAGACAATTTATTTTTTACAATGTTACAAAAGTACAGTACAGTAATTACTGTAAAGTTTATAGCTCCTGGTAAGTCATACTGTGTCCTAAACCACCATTTGAAATGACTGAGAGAAGTACTGAGGGTGTATTTACAGAAAACATTTGGGCGACTATTGACTTCTACTGTTTGTTAGTCTTGTAGCTCCAGTTCCAAACTAAAGAAGCAAAATACACATAGGGTAAGTGTAAAACTGTGCATGTTTGATGTTTTAATCAGCTATTCCTTCAACCCTTAGAAGTGCCACTTATTGTTGGTGATACTTTAAATGAATTATTTTTCACTCAACAAGCCATTTTTGTCAAAGAATTAATAAAGTATTAAGTACATAATTAACTATTTATGTTGAAATAATATAGATGTTAGCCAATATTCACGGTTGCAATATTGGTACAGGAAAAGAAAAATGGTGTCATCTCTGTTTCCGAGGGTTAATAACCCTACAAGATCACATTCTTACTTCTGAAAATGAAGACAAGCTGTTTTGTCCGGAAGACTAAGCAGAAATCAGAGCTGAGATTACTCACCTACTTGACTGTGATTGTATCTGTAATCCTTTGCAATCTTTTGGTAGCATTCAAACTGTGCCATCACAATCTTACTGCGGGAGATGTCCATATCGTGAACGACAGTTTCGGATTTCTCTTGTGTGTCATTTTCCGCTGAAACGGTCAGTATGAAGAGCTGTAGGAATGACACAAGTCTTTTACCATAGACAAGCTTGGATAAATGGCACGTATGTAGAAAAAAGTGAAAATAAATGTATATTTCTTTACACATCACTACAGCAATGATTATAACTAGATACCTCACAGGTTGTGGACAGTAACAGAAATGAGACCATCCAGTATCCAGACATGGTTGGTCTGTTCTCTGACTGAATACCACAATGGTGCTTGTATTTGTCCTGAAAGTAGGAGAAGAGATATCAAACAGGGAAGTAACATCACTAAATTAGTGCAAAATGATGTATATGAGGACACGAAGGACAAATGAATCATGAATAGTTAACCCTTTTTTTTACAGTAGCCATAAAATGTTAGTTTTGGGGATCTCTTGGTTAAGCTTTGAATTATTCTATGGTAAAACACTTTAATATAAACATTTATGATATACAAAACTGAAGGCAACATCAACTGTTGTCCACACTGGTGAGCAAGTAAATCTGCACTCATAAAAGTTTGTTTCATTGTTTTCGTGAGACCCACTACTTGTCCCAGAAAATTTCCTCTTTTCTTTACTTACATTTATTTATTTCAAGATAGCAGATGAAAAAACATCCATTTCACATTCTGTGTGTGATAACTCATGATTGTGAAACAGACTGTCGAAAATAACTGCAAATAGCTTAAATAATTGCAAACAATTAATGAACAGTAGTCACCAGCCAGCTTGGTTTTCATCCCCCCCATTCACTCCACATTGCTCACTAGCAGCTCCACACAGAGTCACAAAGTTTCACACACAGAAAGCTAACAGCATCCTAGTTCATCTGATAACAGAGTTACAGAGACAAAATATATGATTTGAATATATTAAAAGCATCTGTAATTAAAAATGGCCAGTAGTTGGCCTGCAGAAAGAGGCTATGGAGGAAGATGGAACTCCCTTTGCCCTTGATCAGGCATGTCTCACCGGGTTCTTTCTGGGCCACAGCACTGCAGAGATTAATGTTTTTCCTCATCAAGTGTTTTGCATTCAGTCCATGGAGATTTGAATTCGGGACAAAATAATGATGATAGTTTCCCTCACACTGCGCTTTCAGTGGTATGACCAAACTCTGGACGACTGCATATCATCCACCATTAAAATAGTCCAAACAATAGTCCATCATTAAAAAAGACAGACCAGTTATAGCCTGTAAGCAACAACAACACATGCACAGAATATTAGCTCATCTTCTTGTTATTTTATAATTTTGATAGTCCTATGATATTTCCTCCTGTTCTACAAAATGACAGTTGCTCAAAGCCTTTTATTATAAATGGACAAGAAGGGCAAGTTTGCTAAAGTAAGTAATAGTAAACTATAGTTTCCCACAGCAAATAGCTTGGGATCTATCAACAGATTCTTCACGCTAGGATTGTGGCAATGGAGCCAACAGAAGCCAAGTGGAAAGAATCCAGGTCTGTTTGACATAACAGTTCAGTCTGTCAAGGGACCTGCAACTACAGCACAAGGGAAGCAAGCATGTTCTGAGACACACACTACAAAACTCACTGTGCCTGCTTTGGCTGTGGAGTCCCAAACCCAGGGCCAAGTTTAAAAAAAAGGAGTAAAAACACATTGTATTTGTGCTATGATGACTTTTACTCGTAATGACCTGCAGTTCACCAGGCTGTAGACGCATAGCCAGGTGCCTCTAGGAAACCTCAATGCCTCCTTTGAGTAATATAGCAGTGTTATTGTAGGTTTTGAGGAATTCAGTTCAGACAATCTGGTGAATAACAGAACAGGACCTAGTCGCCCACTAAAGCCCTTAATGGTCATTAACTGTTAATAAAACACTCTCTAAAAATTACACTAAGATATGTGCAGTACAATTCATGCAATTAACCACGTTTTACAGTAACTCTGCTGTAATTCTAGAGCAGTAAACTACATTAACCTCTACGGTTCTCCGCAGCATCTCTGAGATGCCTAGAGAATTTGTTGTTGTTTTCCTTTTTTAAGTCAAGACCTGTCGGTCCGGCTGTGGTCAAGGGAATGAGACGCCATGTGATTCTTTTGTTCAGCCTCCAAACATTTCCTGCATGGACGGGGGGAATGAAACCAGATGACAGGACTCATGTGGAAAATTATCCGTCGGCATTTTGCCTTCATGGAACGGTAAAGGACACGCTTCCGAGAAGTCCAGACAGACATGCTGAATTAATAAACGTTTTTTTAAAACTTCAATTTGACTGGAAAACACGTTTTACAAGGAAATGGCACTTATCGCGGAGACTTTGATCACAGTAAGCTGACACAATCACCCTGCAAAGGAAAATAACCGTTAAAAAGACTCTTACAAAGTTATCTTAATTTAGTTGAATTGGAAAAGGTATGACTTAACTTTGTTACATTTTGCCCATGGCTTTATTATTGGTTTCCCAACAGTTCCGCGTTTAAAATCCAGCCCATATTTTCAGATAAACCGTGGCATTCGATTTTACGCGGGTTAATAATAAATGGTGCTGAAAACCATATGTGGTGGCCATCCTTTTAAACCTTCCTTCCTGCCTTCCTTCCCTCGTTCCTTTCTCAGCATCTCTCGCTGACAGCGCAGAGTAGGAGAGGTGCATCCGTGCTAACAAAAAGGCCAATAAAGCATCTCTGATCTAACCAGAGATGCTTTATTGGCCTGCTGCGGCCTCTTTGTCATAATGTGCCATTGTTAAATGTCTCAGATGGAAACCTTCTGGACTGAAATCTTTGAAAAAGTCTTTTTTTTTCACCACATGTTCAACATTGTAGGTCCAACCATGACTGCACAAGAACTACATAAGAAAGATCTGCATGCTCATTTTATTTGCAATTCCTTTACAATAAGGTTAAATACATTTTAGGTGGATGCGAGGATCGAAAAGGTCATTTCTAACCTTGGACATGCTCTTAAAAATAAAAGTTCCCAAACGGCTCATGGACTGGTGCTGATGTGCTGTTCTAAGAAAAGTATAGCGGTATAGAGTTGATATGTATGGAGGTTCTTTAAAAGTAGGGTTGCATGATATGGACAAAATATGAGTACTGTGATTTTACTGCTTTTGCAATATATTTAAATATACTAAAGAGCCCATAAGGGCCCTTTCAAAAACACCTTGGAGAGTCAATGTCATTAAAATTTGGGCAAAGTAATTTGACTTTTGTTGGATTACATTAATACCTCAATTCATCAAAACACCCGGTAACTTACCAGAATTAACAGGTAATATGTTGTGCAGTCCTAATTAAAAGGTTCTTCACACTCACATCTCATGTGCAATTCTTTAAAGAATCATTGTCTGAAAGGTTTTGTAGGGAACCAAAAGTGGTACTTCTTTGGCATCGCGACAAAAGACCCTTTTAAATACCTTTATTTTTAGGAGTGTACCCTGGCACATCTACAGTCTTAGCAAAAAGGGTTCTTTATCATATCAAGAGAGCTTTCTGACTTGTGAAAGTAGTGTTACCCTTTTGGTGCTCTAAAGAGCTTTCTTTAAAAAAACCATATACAACCGGCATTCCATCATAGAGAGCCATTTAACCAAGCTAAGAACCACTTAAAATTCCAATGGGTCCTTTGAGCTGTCATTTTTCTATATATACATTTGTATAATTGTTCAATATGCCTTTACTAAAGAACCCTTAAAGGTCCACCATTAAGCTCTGACTAGTTTCTGAGAACCACAGCTTCATGAAGTAGACTGCTAGAAAAAAGGTTCTTTGTGTGAGTCCATAGAAGAACAATTTTAGTTGCCTAAAGAAAACTTTCAGTGGATGATTTTTAAACAAACCATTTGATTGAATGAGGTGTGTGATGATGAAGAACCTTTTTAAAGTTCAAAGGACCTCCGCATTATATCAAAGTTCAAGGAAGAACCATTAAATTGGTAAAGAACCTTGAACTGTGAACATTTAAAAGGTTCTTCACACTGATATCTGGTTTACAAAAATAGTTCTTTAGAGAAATAAAGTGGTTCATCCATGGCATTGCTCAGAGAACCCTATGTGGCATCTTTTATAACAGCAGTTAAAGTGAATCTTGGTTTGTTTTTTTTAATGGGTCATGTCAAAATTGCTGACAAAGTGAATGTGGTTGTTGGGGACCATTTCCAAAGGCTTTTCTTATCAGAAACCCAGGTTTGGGACATACTGGTCTTACAGTAAAATGGAGTTAGGCCAAGCTTTAGGCTATAATTTGGTCAAATTCACTGTAGTTTGTTAAAATCATCTTGCAACTTCACAAATCTCTTTATTCCTCACCAGAGACTGTACCAAGGCAATGAAAGATGATGTAAAAACAGGGAAATGTGGAAAACATTGCCTTTAACATGTCTGCCATCATGCCTTCAGGTTCAAGCTTTACTTTACACTGAGGACTTCCAAGAACATCCACAATTCAGACTATAAGCACATTTCAAGCGGGATTTACTTATGTTAGATTGGTCCACCATGAAGTGGCACGAAAAAGGCAAATAAGCAGTAACCTGCCAAAAACAGTTCTTTGGAGGGACGACAGAATAAGCACTTTTGGTGTCCTTATGGCAAGGGTGGCAAAAATCCAGTGTGGCTACTTGTTTAATCAGTTAGTCTTCAAACTGATCACATTCTGCTTTTTTAGGATGACAAGCTGCAGTCACAGTGGTTCGCTGTGGATACGACTGTATTCACCCTGTCTTAAGGACATTTTAGTGTATAGTTCTGAAAAATCTACTGAAACCAGGCAACTCAGAGGTCCTTACAGGGACCAAATGTGGTCCTTCTACGGCATTAGAGTCCAAAGGGGCCAAAGTGCAATGACTTTGGTGAAGTAAAAGATGAAACAAATAGAGCATCACAAATAAAGAAGATAGGTGGGTTTCATACTGAGTTAGAACATTACACTACATTTTGTTACTATAGTGCTTCAAAAGTGTAATCTTATATTTAGAATTTTCCATTATATAAAGTGGGCATTGCTCCAAAGAACCCTTTTTTTCTCAGGGGTGTGTCTTCAGTACATTTACTTTGTTCTGATGCAGTAACATCTCTTAGGTTACATTGACTCCATACACCCTGTCCTGAAGTTATGAAAATTTACATAGAAATGACCTTGTCCCAGAGAAACTGAATGCAGTGTACCTTTAAAACTCATTTAAGGGAAAAACACACTTTTGGACCTTAGCGTTTATGTTATACTATTCTAGGTGTTCCTGTTGTGAATCAAGGACAGGAGTTTCCAATTCTGTTTCTGGAGTCCAGCATAGTTTGGCGATTTGAATCAAAAGTGTTAGAGCAGGGAAATCACCAAACTGTGCTGAACTCTGGCCCTCCAAGACAAAACGAGGGAAACGTTTCAGGTAATGATTCCATTCTGTTATTGGACTGTTATTGTTTTGATGTAGCACTTGCTACACTGCGATATGGAAGTCTTTCCATATCTATATTGGGATTTCCTTGGGTGTGCTCCGGGTCACACCAGGAAGCTCAAAAGGCGGTGACTTATTTGTTTTTCTTTCAGCACTCCAGCTTCTCATAACAAAACAGTGAGATCTCATCTCTGCTCCACTCACACATGGCCTGGTGAGTAATGCCCTGGGTGGATTTTTGAAACTTGACAGGAAAGCGCCACCGAAACAAGCGGCTCGCCATCAAAGAAGCAACAGATGGAAAAATAAAGAGTATGAAACCAATCCATTACTGTGAGAGAAAGAAGCCCAGGCCTTCTTCCCGGCCTTCCGCCAAGTCATTAGCCAGGTTAGGAAAACACTTCACTGGACTGAAACATGTCACTTTGGACTTGAATAGCTGGGCACTGGATGGACCAACACTTGGTGGTAAAACAAAGGGCTGAGGTATGATAACATCTCGACCTTCCTGAAGAGCCTAAGGAAGGGTTTATGGGATGTTACATTCCCAGTAACTCTGTCTCTATAGCCCTCAATATCTGTCTATCTCTGGGCCATGGCCCCTGGCTGGTCACTCTCCAGCCCTTAAATCAGGAAGCCCCTGTCAGCTGTGCTGACAGTTTGTTTAACTAATGTCCATTTGGGAAACACCCATAAATATTAAACCAAAATTTTCCACTCACAGAGCAATGGGCTGGAGGCAGATATTCTGTTACAATTAACATATCAATATTACTGAATCCGGAACTTATAATGGAAGTGAATGTAAAAAGTGACCTTGTAGGGTATCTTTTCAGGAGAAGGAAAAAGCCTTCTGGAACTTAGAATGGAAGTGAATGTAAAAAGGTATTTTTCAGAATAGATCTGGAACATTTCTATTGCTTCATTTATTATTCACAGAATGTAAAGGGCAGCCGGTAGGTTTTTAAAATAATACAGATATAAAGTTTTGTTTATATATATATATATACATTTACTCACTGATACATATATAAACAAACTTTATATATATATATATATATATATATATATATATAGAGAGAGAGAGAGAGAGAGAGAGAGAGAGAGAGAGAGAGAGA
>JBBPCZ010000115.1:2974968-3002207 GCA_037974445.1 Brycinus macrolepidotus | reverse complement strand
GGAGTAAGACAACATGCATGAAGAGGATGATGTGGACAAAATACTCATTTGCCTAATAATTCTGCACTCCCTGTACTTGTCTTGTGCTCCAGAACATTAAAGCTAGAGAGGGCATTTGTTGGCCAGGGAGTTTGAAGTTGTCCTGGAAAAGAATAGAAATAATTTGAATATTGGAGTATTCGTTCATTACTCTGGTATTCACTTAGTAATCGGAAGTGTCATCTTTTTTTCAAAATACATGTTACATCGGAAAAGGACAGTGATTGTAACTGTTTGGTAGAATGTAAAACCAAGTAAATTATAGCTGACTTAGTTTAGACTTCCAAATCACCTCACCTCACCAAAAATACAACACTTTTCACTAAAAGAACAGAGGTGCCTGAAATCATACATGTAGGAACATTTAAAATGATCAGACAACAAGTACAGATGACTGCACATTGCAAAATTTACTATAAGAGGTTGGTATAAAAACAACAAATGTAATGAATTATCTCAAATCTTACTCTGTGTTGAGGACAACACTAAAACCATGAGTTCAGAGCCTCAGACTTGTTTATTAGGTGAGTTCTGGCAGTGGATAAGGAGTGGTCCCTGACTGCTGCCGTAACTAACTAAAAACCTGATATAATCCTGAAATAAAATCATAATTTTTTTTGTTAACACTCTTATCATGTACATGGCCCACTAGAGGCTACAATCACTGCTTCTACGGCAACATATGGCGCATGAGCAGAGACTATTAATACAGTGTTGCTGACTGCTGGATAAAGCCTAACGAAAAGGCATAAAATTATGGTCATGCGAGAACAAGTACTAGCATTCAAGTACATGTTCTGAAACGCCAGCACATTTTTAAAGCGTGTTAGATTTTGATGCCTTTTTAGGTCAGCCGTGGTTCTCGTATTGATGAACTCTTTTCCGAGAGTTGCTGGATCATCCATGAACGAAACACATGAGCAGAATATGTGCTGTATTAAAAGGATGGAAAAAGCAGAGGACAATAAAAATGTTCTATTAAAAGGTCTGGAGATTTAGAGGGCATCATTTTTCAGGACACTGTGACCTAAGGCAGGTTCTGTGTGTTTGTGTGTGTTCGTCCATGTCTGTTTGCTTGGCCACACTTTGATCTTCATGAACCCCACACAAACTTCCATCGCCTTTTAAATTCCTGCCGCCGAGCACGGTTTGATCTGTTTCCTATAATGAAAGATGATTTAAATGAGATTGGTTTTTTGCGCTTCCTCCTCACCCCCCTATTTTTGCACCTCAACTTTAAATGACTTTGTCAAGAGTGTTCTTTGAATTTTTTTTTTCCAGGCTGCCGAGGTGTCTCATGCATTCGGAACGTAATTAAATGTCCATTCCATTCCATTCCACACTTTCCTCCGTTTAAATATATAAAACCATCACATGCCCGGCAGCTCTCATTGATAACAGTATCTCTGGCCTCTGCTGAAAGGCTCTCAGTAATTCCTCTGCCGAGACACTTAAGTGAAAGTACATTTTAATGGACTGAAATAGAGTGAGGGTGCTGGAGTCTTGTCAATAACCGTTATTCTCCAGTGCCGAAGACATTGATTTCCTCTGAATAATTTAGACCTCTGATATCTCTTTTGTTGGCCTGTCACTCTGACTAAACATGTCACCCTCTAGTGCTTTTTAATTCATCCTGCCAGCTCCGGTGGGCCTCTTAACAGTGACGAGGGTCGATTGTTCGTTTAGTTCAATTTGCTTTACATACTGCAGAGGTTTTAGATTCAAAACTCCTTTTATTTTAAGTTATTTTATTAGTATTTGCAAGTATTAAAACTGTGTTAACAAAAGCACTAACATTCCTCAGACTTGAATGAACCTTTTGAGGTCTGAAGATATGATCACTGCTTTGTTATATATAGATATATATATATATATTTTTTTTTTTTTTTTTTTGCTACATTATTTTAATGTAAATCCAAAATGACTGATATTTGTACATAATTATGAACCTTTAAACTCAACTTATTTTCTGAATTGACAGCTCTTCCATTTCCATGTCAAAAATAAAAAAATGAAGACCGTATACACAACTATAACTTCTCAAATAAAAATTGTTATAAAATATCTTCTCCTTACAAATACAAAAATATCAATTGAGCAAATGTAGTCATTTTTAAAATTATAAGAAGAGACGTTTAAGGGTCTACACACCCACACCCCAGACACCCAAGAGATCTATGACACTGTAATCCAGACAAAAACAGTTCAGGCTTTAGATTAGCCATACATTTTTGAAAAAGACCAATCCACCAATCACCAGTGTGTACAAACCAAAGCTGGATGAAATTAAGGTTGATGCCTGGCTCAGACTGTCTTTTTAAAATAGCTTTCTTGGCTGTGGTGAAAGCCACTATCAGTACACATCTCTTTTGTAAGAGAACAGATAACTGAGGCAACTGCCAGAAGCAATTACACAAGGGACGCTGGGTCTGTCACCTCTGATACCACTGACAGAAGTGATACAACAGGACGGAAGACTTGTTACTATAAGGAGTTTGTCAGAAGCACTCACTAAACATTTATCTACTGCTTTATGTCCAAAACTCTGATAATCAATCAAGGATATAAACATGACAATTATATTTATGTTTATATGAAGCTGTCCAATTCCTTTTAATTGTCTGAGAAACCTGATTCCTTATAATGTCAATTAAAATCCAAAGTGTTCTAGTTCATTTGGGCAAAACTTAAACAAATGTTATGAGCTCTCATGAACATTAAGTCCAATTTTGATCCTGCAGCATGCGGTATGCTTATATACACTATTCTTACTAGCATCCTTGAACATATACTGTGCTGGCTGTGTGCATCGAAAGCATAAATAGAGTGTACACAGCCACTAAAACATCTGATGTATTGCAAGTACATTTTGCCAACAGAGTGAACCAACACACAGTGGAGTAGCAGCAGGTTGTTTGTGAGATATTAATGAGACCTAGGTAGGTCTGTCACAATGAGCGTGACAGCTAGACACATCAGCGTCATAACAGATGTTGATTCCAGCTTGTTAATAATGCATACCTGAGGGCAGATGCATTTGTGGCTGAGTAACGGGGTAACATTGTCTATAATAGCATGAGCCTTGTTGCCACATCAGTCTTTGCGATGCACCTCAGTCTGTGCTAGTTTCCAACAATCATTCATGTTCAGATCAGTTCTCTTTAGAGTCTTAGACAGGTATGCTGTGCTACCAGATGCTCAAATTGTTTACATATTTGTGTTTTTTGAGCTCTAGCATGTCTGTTTACAAATCATAAATAATTATCTGCTATTTATAAGATGAGTCTGAGGTGTTCAAGCAAAGGAAAAAATGGGGTTCCCCAGGGGCTAGTACTAAGAACAATTTCAATGTTGCCCCAATAGATGTTCATTGTTGCAGCACCACTTTAAACATCTTTAATTGTATTAGTGTGCTTAAATAATGTGTAATAACACAAAACAAGTTTATTTCCACCCCTGATTCCACAATATGAGGCATAATACACAGGCATGCTTTGTTGAGTGTCAATACATTTTAGCACCCTCCCCTAGGAACAAATTTTGTTGGCAGTTGTTTGTGTTTATTTGCTGATTTTAACTTAACAGAAAAAAATACATTCCATATCATCTGCACAGGCCATTTATTCACAAAAACATTTGCACACTGTGTGTTATCACACTTTATTATCCTTAGAATGACTTTCATACCCTACAAATCAAGTAGGTGTTATCCCTCAATGTTATGTCAAGGCTTGTATGTTTAGCTGTATTTGGATTCATCTGACATAGCGTCCTGGGGAAAATCGCCGTTTTACACTCTAAATTATGTACTGTTTTTCACTGATTCCCACAGTAGTCTAAACATTTTAGGTCTGCTCAAGTCTTAGATATATACAACTAGATTGAAACTGCTGAAACCATCACCTCAGTGGTGCATACTCCCCGTGATGAAATGTTCCTTGAAGACTTATGTTGTTTTTCACCAACTTTTAAAGGTCTTTATATTGAAGATATGTTTCAGAATCACATGTATTTTTTTTTTTTGGCTGCAGAATACATCTGATTGTTCATATTACTTTTTATTTTTCAGTTTCTATCATTACAACAATTGAAATAAATAAGATTGAAATCAAACTAACTGGGGTATATTTTCACTTCTCCATACTGGATACAATGTGCATTCAGTTTTTCATTGAATACTTTACATTATGTATTTGTGAGCCTTTTCCTGTGCTGGGCGTTGTGAGGAATCCTTCAGAGCATGATTTATCTGTAGAACTGAAAAAAGTCAAGTTCATGGTATTTTTATTAAAAGTGGGAGTTTTGCTCAAAGCGATTAGTATTAGATACGTGACGCGCCGTCATGTTTGCCAACTGACCACTGTGATTCCAGAGAGACTGTTTACATGATGGCTCCACTTTAAAAATAGCCAAAACAGTGGTCTGTGGTTGGTAATTTTGTGTGGCAGCTGAATTTCCTTTTCCTGAAATAGTATGCAGTTCTTGGCCACATTAGGCAGCCAAACTCACCACACACTCTCTGAAAGACAGTCTGGTATGCAAGACTTCTCAGTCATTTACTTGGTCTGGCTGTTGGAACTTCTCCATCCTGTCTGCACTGGAAGAGTGTTAGCAGGAGGAGAAAGAAATTTTTTAAAAAAGCAAGATCCTGCAGGCTGATTAAAGAGGCGATATTTAATGGCAGTTACAGTGTCATGGCCACGCCACCTGCACCGCACCTTATGCGGTCTCGGCCCTCAGAATACCGAGCCTGGGGTCCCCCCGGTCTTTGTTTTTTGTTTCTCTGACTTCCTGTTTATGTTTTCATGTTCATCTGTCTTTTCGTTTCATGTTACTGCCCCGCCTTATGTTGTTGCCTCTTGTTGATGTTACCGTCTTTTTTTATCCTGCTCTCGTTTACCTCGACACGATCTTGTCTCCCTTGTGATACGTCACCTTATTTTAGTGCTCCTCATTTCAGCTAATGCCCTTTTGATTTCCTTCATCTGTTTCTCCTCTTTAATAGCCAGCCTGACCAGGAAGCCCTTTGTCTCCATCATCCTTTGCATGTGAATGTGCACTTTGTTTTACATCCTCACGCTCGACCCAGAGGCTGATTTTATCCAGTGCTTCTGTTCACCTTCCTTGTCTCCTGACTAGCACTTGGACTATTCCTTGTTCACCCTGCAAAGTTTTGGTATCTTGTTTTGCTCTTCCTAACCACCAGCGTTTCTCTCTGGGAAGCCTGCAAACTGAACGCAAGCCTGAGGAGTTCCTGGTTTTGCCCCTTCTTTGCCTATTTTATTTCAATAAACCTTATATTATGATTCTGGCAAGTGTGACTCATTCTGCTCCTTGGCACAGCACCATGAAGGACAGGTATAAAATATTACATTATATTCCCAGTATCATCAACTGAGTAGCAGCTGGTGGTCTGGTGGTTAAGGATCTGCCCCTGGGATAGGTGGGTTTGAATCTCAGGACTGCCAGTGGCACCACTGGGGTACCCTTGAGCAAGATACCGTCCCCACACACTGCTCCCCGGGTGCTGTGTTCCTGTACTTTACACTTACACTTATTAGTTTTCTGTAATCATACAACCTCATGTGACACAAACATCTGAATTTGTGGAAAACGCAACCCACTAGGAACTTGCTCGTTCTGCAGTTTTACCACGAAGGAGATTTCATTACAGACGTCCCCCTCACCAGCTAATCCAATCAAACAGGGCTTTTGACTATGTCTTGCCTTGACTTTTGAGTCTCTAAACATTTGGAAGGGCACCTCATTCCTTGCCCTTTTGCTTTCTTTGTACCACCACAAGAAGTTACAATGTACATGCCATTTTAAGCTGTAGGTGACTAATGCTAAGTCTAGTGTAATAAATCCTAACTCGCTGACCTTATTAAGCTTAAGCTGATTTGTTCTTGTACGCTGTACCTCCAGGCCTGAAATGCACCCTGTGTTCATGATGCCACTCATAAAGTCTCTGCTGTAGAGTTTCACCTTTGAGGGTGAGCTATATACTATATAAATAATGTGTACTTTTCATATTGTCTTTAATTTACTTTATAATGAGCTGTATTATTAATAATATTCTTATTAGTTTCTTATTGTCACTTCCTTGAAGCCATGTTCTATAATGAAATGAATACACATCCCTGAAACCTTGCTCAATAAAATTTAAAAAAAAAAAAACCCTGTAAAAAATTCCTTTTTAAATAGGAGCTGTCACTTTGCTCCTCTTCCTCTCAATCACGGCTTCTTAGCCTCTCTGCCACTTCTCTGGCTGACAGACCGTAGTGGCGCTGTAAGATGAAATGGTTTGAGGCGTATACCAGCGGCCCAGAGAGTATGCTTTTTCTCTTCCGTAGGCTTCAGTCAGACGCCGATGGCTTTGACTTTATTGAGTTGTGACAAGAAGAGCCGTCTTCTCCCCGCTGTGTCGCAAACATGCGACCCAGCTGCCTGCGCTTTTAACAAACGACACTCGCTGCCAGCTGCTGTCACCCACTTTACCATGGCCCATCCCAAAACGTAGCATGCCACCGGCAGAACTCTCCAGAAGCTTAAAGTCAAAAAAAAAAAAAAATGCATGTCATTTGTTGAAAACACTCCAGGCAGGCAGCATCGGAGTGGATTGTTTACTGCTTTGTCGACTTTGCAGCGCGTGGTCTGACTGAATGGCTGAAAAACAGCCTTAAAAACAAAGAAGCATTGTGTTAAAGTGGCGGGGAGCCAGGGCTGAGCTGTGCACTGGGTATGTTCGCTACACGTCGGTCTTAAGTGGCCTACTGTGGGAGATAATAGCAACAGATGATGGAAGATTGCTTTGGGAAGTTGCGTGGCTTTGGTTCACTGTCTTTCACTTTCACATCCCACTGCTGATTTCTCCATAAAGCTTAGAACATACTCGACTAAATGAGACACTCCTTGGTGAAGGCCTACACCAAATTGCACAGTGAGGCTTTTTCTTTTTTATCTATAGAAGTAGCATGACTACCGGCAGTGCAGACGGGGCAATCACATTGTGTATCAGGATTAGGCCCACTAATGCCTTTTTTGGACCCCTTGTTTCACTGCCTGTGCGGTTTCATACTTTGTGGGTCGCTGTAAAAACTGGAGCAACTTGGTTGAGCTAAAAAACTTGCTTGTATTTTTTTTTATTTATTCGAAGTTATTTTTTGCACAATGGCCCATAGCATCCTATGATCTAAAGCCATATTTTAATTTCCAGAAAAAAGCAATAGTAATGAAGTTTTGACTACCTATCTACATAGCCTTCATCAAAATTGGCTATTCATTTCAACAGTCTTTCCCTATGTCTCTGTTTTTCCTGTTTCTCAGGTGGATCCTCCTCAGATCAGTCGGACTCTTCCCTCTTCACGATGAACAGAGCCTTCAACAGGAAGAAGGGTATGAGAACAGACAGCACTGTTCGGTCAGCTGCCAGTAGTGCACCATTTGATTGATCACACCAACCAATCGTTAATCCCTCACTTTTACTGGTCTGGCAGAGTCCAGGAGAGGTGCTGCTGTCCACCTTGTTGATTTTGCATTTCCATTAACAGAGCTGCAGAGTTGCTCTTAAAACTGAGAGAAGGAACTGAACTCTGAGAATGCCACACTGACCAAATATTCTGTAGGCAGAAAACAGTTTTTTCAAGACGAAGTTTAGAGATTTCTCCTCTCTGATGCCAAAACAATTTCCTGTAGAGAATTCCCTCTGGGTATAAGTTAGTCCAAGACAGAATTTATGGCTGCGCCCTGTAAGACAACAAAATATTTTGTTCTAAATAGTGAGGAAAATGTGGCACTGACAAGAATCAAAAACCACTTTAACCACTTTATTCTGAAAATGCTCCTCATCTGTAATTGTACCCTAAATTACCTGCGAAACAGTTGATTTCAACAGATTTCCTGTGAAACAGAAATCAGACTTGTTATGAGCATTCATAGAGTCCCACATCCCAGGATTTCAAAGCCACCGCTTCAGCACTCTTTTCCAATTCTTTCCGCACCCTCGGACCAATTTAAAGCCATAAATACGACGCGTTGGTGTCTGGAATCTGAGTTGCTCCAGTTCTTGCTGGTGATGAACCTGCTTCCTGCCTAAAGCCTGTCTCGCAAACTGATGTTTTATTAATGACAGTGACAGGATGGCCCCCGGACCTGGCTGTTTGGTCACAGCCCACATTTGGTGGGGTTTATCTCCAGCCGCAGCCGCTCCTGTAGGTGGGTTTGAATATTTCATGTATCCTTTTGGGGTTTGCTGGTTGGCAGAAACCTTTGTTAAGTCCACACCGGGAGCTCTCTCTCTCTCTCTCTATCGTTCTCTCTTGCTCTCCCATGGTCTTTGGAAGGAGATAATGGTGCCTTAACGAGGTTGCTGTTCCTTCAGAATGGCAGGCTGTTTATTTTTATGGACCTTCATTGAGTTATGAGACATTTAGATGTTTTGGATCAATAGCGAAACTTTCACCTCAGAATAAGTACTTTACTGAGTCTTTTGAGTCCGTGCTAAATAAAAAACAGCCTTTTAGATTTGTTTGGATGAAAGGGGAGGTATGTAGTTTAACAGTTTCCCATCCGGTGGAAGAAAGCGGTGGTATGTTGTTTAACAGTTTGACATCGAGATTGACATTGATTTTATGATTGTTTTTGCACACTTTATTGCATTTAAAAACAGTTCAACTCACAACATTAGACCCCACCACTTTACTAGTCTGAATCCAGAGAGAATCAGCTCAGTGGGCGAGTCTCAGGATTCCCAAATAAAACGTTTTAATGTCTCTGGACATTGGCTTAGAATTTTTGATGATCTTGTCCCATTCTTCCTGTTCAAATGAAATGTCCAAACTCTTCTCCCATGCTGCCTTTCGATAGTTATTTCACCTGTGAGATTTATCAGCAGATAATAATAATGAACCTCATGACCAGATACAAAAATCATTTTGAGGGCACCTGCGCTCTAAGGAACATAATGTAGATAACCAAAGATATTTATAAACAGGCATCTTAATTGTAGATGCCACCTGAATGTTAGATGAGCCAGATTTTTCGCTTAAGCATCTCTGAAGATAATAATGAGTTGTCTTCATATAGGTCACTTTAAGTAACTGAAGTGCCTGAAACTCTTTTCCAAACTTGCAAATGAGAAATAATAGACGTGTCTACCCATATGGAGAGCGCTGCTGAATTGAATCTTTAATGCTGCCAAGATAAAGTTATAAAATACATAGAAGAGTCTCGTCTTCTGTTTAATGAGAAATGACTTCCCCCATCTTTTCTTTCAAACTACAGTTTTACTGCACTTCAGAAACATTTAGGTTTTATATACCCAGAAAGCAATTAATGACTTCAGACACAGGTGCCTCCATTATTAGATTATTGGACCTTATGCAATGAAGCACATTAGCTGACGGGTCGATCTCTCTGAAGTGTGTTCTGTTGGTAATGCCGATGTAGACTGAAACTGCTCATGTGAAAGACTAGACACTGGAACCACTGTATTTAGGGTTTTATGTAAAAATCAAATGTGAAATCTTTCCTAATGGGATCTATTCCTGTAAAACAAAATTGGCCAAACATAAAAATGGGTTTCATTAGGCCTATTTTGAAGATCATTCAGCACTTTCAGCAAGCTAATGATGACAGCAAAAGATTCATTTGGACCTCCTCATACCTGCAGCATGGTCAAAGACCCATTCCACAGGAAGCGTTTAGCGCTGTGATCAGGTATGTTTAGTGTACTTAGCAGCTAATGAGACTGGACATAACGACCTGACCTTTTACTCTCAGGCTCTTTGACGTGAGGGAGGGAGAGGCACCCAGCTGCGCTGTAACCTTTCTAACAGCACCAAAAAGGTGAATGCTAAAAATGGACACTCCTCCCCTATGCGATACATAAATGGTTTTGGAGCACAAAGAGCTTGGTGCTACCTGAAATGAACTTTTGAGTCTTGGTGTAGCTTGTAGTGCGGTAGAGTGGCAATAGGTTTCTACAGTATTTGGTATTGTGCCCTTACTAAGAGGGGAAAATGGTCATTTTGCATTTTAATTTATATTTACATTTTAGTGACATTTTAAGTCATTTGTACGTTTGTAATTTGTACCACTTTGAACAAACAAATGAGTAAGAATATGCTTCAGTCACCACTACCACCACTAAGTTGTTTTTTCATCAATAATAAACTGCTGATTATTATTACTAGTATTATTAGTATTTCTAGACTGAATGTATGCTCCTGCTTGTTCAGAAACTGCAAAAACTGAGGCAGCACTGTGTAGCTCCAGTTCTACCAGTTGGATCATTTTTTTTTCTTTTGACACATTTGATGTGTTAAAGGAATAGTTTAGGACACACTGTGATCTATACAAGTGAACAAAACCACCATGTAACTGAAAGCTGTGGGCAGCCTTTTTAGACAACAGGGTCTGTTTTCTCAAACCTCATGAGCCTCAGGAGTAGGAAGTGCTGATCTAGAATCAGTTTCATCATAAACACAGAGGAATCTAATAAAAAAATCAGTCCTTCTTACAACTGCTTTGTGAAGACCAGCCCTGAGATGTCTGAAATGACTGCCTCTAGCAATGATGTTTTGTTCTTTTTTTGTAGCTCGCAGTAAGTCATCCTTTGCCCTAAACCACGCGGACAAGTCTGTGCCACCTTAATGATAACTTGATGCTGTTTGAGAAAGAAATTAGAGATGCATTTTACAGAAACAACTGGGTGACTATTGACTTCTAGTGTTCGTTTGCAACATTACCCTCATAGCTCCAGACTATTTCTTTCATTTAACCAATCGCTTTGCTTGCAACTGCTAGAGCTTGTGGTTTAATTAGATTGTATATTAAACCAGTTAGTATGGTGCAAACTGTATTTCGCTACCATCTATATCTATGTATCCTCTAATTGACTTGCTTATGTGATCTCTGATGTCCAAATGTCCACCTAAATGGACAGAGGTCCACAGCATAGCATAGCACAGGGGCAACCATCCTGCGGCCTGAATAGATAGATAACAAAGCGTCATAACAGAACACAAACAGATACCATAAGAATTAAGTGTGTGATGATTTAGGGATATAGTTTGTACAGTGCTAATTGGTGGACCATATGCTTTCATCAGCTGTTAGTTACATGAGCGTTCTAACTCTTAGTGCAAAGAGTTCCTGTGATTGGTTTACGTAATGTCATAATAGTTTTGTGTTTTATTTTCACTGTAGTGTTGTCAGTTTGTGAAGCTGTCCTGCATTAATTGCAGTGGGCTGTGTGAGCATGGGACCCTCACTAAGACAAAGTGTGTGTGACAGCTGAAGTGTCGGTGGATGAGTTTGTATTGGCTCTTTGACGGGGTGTCAAATAAACAACGCTCTTCTCGGCCATGCACCTAATTTTACAAAGAGCCTGTTTTGGAAAGTGTTGATCGATCTCTCCCTCCCTCCCTCTCTCTGTATTTCTCTCTCTCTCTCTCTCTCTTTCTCTCTCTCTCTCTCTCCATTTCTCACTCTCTCTCTCCATTTCTCTCTCTCTCTCTGTCTCTCTCTCTGTCTCTCTCTCTCTCTGTCTCTCTCTCTCTCTCTGTCTCTCTCTGAGCTAAGCCTGCTGACTAAGGTGAAAATGGTGTCAGGTCATACTGCTGACCGTAGAGAGTCACCCTCTTTTCTGCTCACTTGTTTACTCCCCTCCAGTCGAGGGTCAGCAGAAAATCATACTCAGGTAGATATAAAAATATGTTGTTAGTTTTATAATGTAATTTTGTAATCTTAATATATAATTCATTCCAGTCCCTGAACCTGACCAGTTTCAGAGGAACGTTTTTGTTTGTTAAGCCACACAGTGACCAGCGTATGAATCACTCAAGCATAACAAAACCATCTAACAAAAGGCCTGAACCGGTGAAGAAACAGGTGCAGGTGATTCCAGATGATCAGGCGGTGATCAGTATACTGGTGGTGCTGAATGCTGAGTGGTTGGAACACCTTTATCTAGACTCCTTGTATCTTTAGGCACTTTGCAGCCTTTTTCAGTAGAACATTTTTCGCATTTTTTACATTGAATCTTCTCGATATGCCAGAGACAAGGCAGTTTGGCAGGTATGAAATAGTATTTTGCACCAACAAGGTGAAATATTAAGAAATATTGGTGGCTCAGTACTGTATACATAGTGTCCATTCAGACACAGCACTAAAACCACTGACGCGTGAAGTGAATAACATTATTATTATTTCATTCCAGTATATTTGGCTGCAAGTGAACAATCAGTTTTTTGAATTTGATGTGTTGGAAGCAGGAAAAATGGCCAACTCTAAGAATCTGAACGACTTTGAAAAGGACCAAATTGTGATGACTAGACAACCAGGTCAGAGCAACTCCAACAAGGTGTGTTCTCAGTGTGCAGTGATTAGTATCTATCAAAAGTGCTCCAAAGAACAACAACCCATCAGGGTCATGAGTACCCAAGGCTCATTGATACATGTGGGGAGCAAAGGCTAGTTCTTGTAGTCCAATTCTGCAGAAGAGCAACTGTAGCACAAACTGCTAAACATGCTGGCTAGGACTGAAAGGTGTCAGAACACACAGTGCTTCACAGCTTACTGTTCTTTTGGCATGCTGACCTTGTCCACCACCAAATGTGCCTACAGTGGGCTCAGGCATCAAAACTGGACCATGGAGTGACAGAAGAAGGTGGCCTGGTCTGATCACATTTTCTTTTACATCATGTGGACGGCCAGGGTTCGTGAGCGTTGCTTATCTGGGGAAGAGATGGCACCAGGATGCACTACGGGAAGAAGGCAAGCTGGCAGAGGCAGTGTCCTGCTTGGAAATCTTGGGTCCCAGCATTCATGTGAATGTTCCTTTGACATGTATCACCTACCTAAACATTGTTACAAGTACACCCTTTCATGGCAGTGGTATTCCCTAATGGCAGTGGTCTCTTTCAGCAGAATAACGCACACAGTGTAAAAAATGTTCAGGAATGGTTCAGAAATGTTCAGGAATGTTCAACCCATGGCGACCTCACCTCACAACTTACAGGACTTAAAGGACAAGCTGCTTACATCTTGGCACACCTTCAGGGGTCTTGTGGAGTCCATGTCTCGACACGTCACAGCTGTTCTGGTGACACGAGTAGGACCTGCACCATTTTAAGGAGGTGGTTTTAATGTTATGGCTGATGGGTGTGTGTGTGTGTGTGTGTGTGTGTCTCTGTGTGTATATACTTCATTATGTTCATTAGGCACTAAATAACCTATTAAGATACTGTGTATTCTTTTGCATTTGATTTGGTTTGCGTTTTTTTCAGTGAGCTAAAAGCCACAAACGACTGTTATAAAAACAGCATTTTGCAACTTTGCGACCGACAGATGAAGGAGAAGCAGGGAGATCTCATGGAGTGAACTGAGAGCATGATCGTTATTGAACTCTGGGGGAAACTGGCCACGCAGCAGGAGAGTAAAGCTGAAAATGTCAATCTAAGCCATATTTTTTGCTTATGTGAGCGGACTGGACTGAAATCATGACTCTGAGTCATGTGTTAGGATTTGCTGATAAAAGTTCGGCTTTCCTCTTCCTGTATTCAACACTGTTCATAGTGAATAGGAGAATAGGAATCTTTCTATGATTTTCAGATTCTAAAAGTCTTTCTGTTGGTTTGCAGAGAAAATGTTGGTCTAAGCTGTATTTTTTGATTATTGTTGGGTTTAGAAAAAAAAATGACTCCATGAAATGTCTCATGGCTCATTTATCATTACATGTTTATTTTATGGAGGCATGAGTTTTTAGAATTTAGGGGATTTTAATGTGACAGAAACTGGATGGTTTAAGTAGTGTTAAGACTTACTGGTAAATATTGCATCACAGTTTTATTCAAGTCCAAAACATAAAGCTCTTTTACCATAGTGAATTGCGAATATAAGAGTGAATTAGACTTTTTAACGCTGTTTCTCACAGTCCCCTACACTCTAGGTGAGGGACAAACTCCAAATCCAATGACTTAAAATATTAACATAACCAACTAGCTATGTGTTGTGTGTTGTGCATTTTGCCAACCACTCCATAAGTTCTGAAGAGGATATTTTGTGTTTTCAGCTGATTATCAGTGAAAACCCCTGGTGTATAATTTACAGTGAAATGTCAAACAGGATCTGTGGATTTTCTGGACAAATTTTCTGAAAAGTAAATATTTTGTGTAAAATAGAGGTAAACCCACAGAGAAACATCAGTCTACTCTGTATTTATTGTTTATCATTACGATTATTATACAGCATTTCTGACAGCACAGTCTGATTGGCTGATGTTCTGCCTTCTACCTAACAGCACTTTTTTCACATAACTATTATTCCGCTGAGCACCAGCTGCTTAGTAACAAATCACTTTACACTGCAGCTGACTGTGAATTTCAGAACAGAACAGAGGATAGATAGGTACATAGATAGATGGATAGATAGATAGAGAGATGGATGGATTGAGAGATAGAGGGAAGAGCGGATGGATAGATAAATAATAGAGAGGGATGGATAGATAGAGAGATAGATGGGTGGATGGATATATAGATAGAGGGATGGATGGATTAAGAGATAGTGGCTAAATAGATTTTATGATTACATTTCACATTGCAGCCTGTTTGGTCAGATTCTTAAGAAGGGTGTGATGGCAAGTCTGCCTCAAGTTCCCAGCCTGTTGTTGCCCCTCAGTTACCTGCTGAATCAGTCGTGATGTGATAGCGCACTCTCTCTCTAGTTCTATTGCTGACATTTCTAAAAAAAAAAATGTTAACTTTATTGGAGGAGGAAACTCAGTTCCTAACTTTGTTGGATGATGACATTTTACTCCAGGATATATAAAGGCTGGATTTTCACCTCACAGTGGTGCCAGTTTTTGAGGAGAAATTTTGAAGTTTAATTTTTTCCAGGCTGAACGGTGATACAGACCAAATCGTGGCTCAGAAGCCATTAAAAAGATGAACTGTTACACCCCTAGTAATAGAATTGTACTCCACGTTATTACAAAGGTTTGGAGTTCAATATGACCGCAGCAGTACAGTTTAAGGTTTGCTGATAAACATGCAGAGTTTTCCGCTGCATTCCGCTACTGCATATTCAGAGTGATTGCTTCTAAAATTGCATTTGTTTGTCTTGGACAGACGTGAATGTTTCTGTGAATTACTGACTCTTAAATGGCTTCCTGTCGTTCTGCAGAAAAACCCAGCATGCACAACCCTGAGGCCCTGGTGAAGCATCATGTAGCGTACAGTGCTAAGGTACAGTTCTGTTTTACGACCCATTCTCAGTGATGGGGGGGTTTCTCGTTCACTGCACAGCATCAGTTTCAGACTGATGAAACTTTTATACGCGTCACACTTTAATACACTAACCTGAGAAATCCAATCTGGAATCTAGATGCAGTGATGTGAGCCTGGGGCAGGTCCTATTGTACAGCAGAAGAACACACACATGCACCTGAATACACACACACACACACACACACAAACACACACACGCACTCTCTTTTTCCAGAAATCCATCACTCTATTTTACTGCTGTGTGAACACACTGTATGCAGACAGCTGATTTGAGTGTATAACAGGAGTACTCTCCAGTGCACTAGGTGTCTTTGGTACAGAGTGATGGGGATGTATGCACTCACTTCTTTAAATTTTTAAAAATTAAATTTTGCTTTATAATACAACGCATTGAAAATAAATTAAAAAACATCAAACCTGGTGGACAGTTGTTATTGTTTATATTATAAGTGTAAATAGTACATAGTTTATCCTGTCATATTTGCATATTCAGTGTAATTGTTGTCATATCCAATGAAATTGCTAAACTGAAAGCCAGACATTTATACCCCTGTTCCATGCTTGTGTTTATATGTTTTATAAGGTTGTTTATGTGTACATTAGGGCTGTACTGATGAAGTATTACGAAACACTGGACCTCTTCCTGTCCTTCTTTCTTCCATCACCTATGGCAACCAACACAGGTGTCTATTAGTAGATGTAACAGTAGTGTTCTCCAAGCCTGCTTAGCTGTTTAGAAACAATATGTTAGTGGCAGTTTGAAAAGATGTGGTGGCTTCACATATCTTGGAGGAAGCACGTGCTAGCTCCCTCCCTCCAGCTTGGTTTTATTGTGTGATGGTGGGAGACCAACAAGTAAGAGCTGATGCTGACCGGTTGGGTAAAAACCCCATGAATTGAAAAAAAAAAAAAATGTATCAGAAAAAACTTCTTTAGGCAAAACAAGACTGAAAATCTCTTCATCAAATTTAAATCGTAATGAAATATCTCTTCTTATACATACAAAATATGGTATCTGTTGAGAATTCACTTTTATTTCAAAGATCTGCCATGCTTTTGTCATCATAAGTGATAAATGTGACATCTTGGTTTAAGAAGAACCGTTTAATGAACTATTTAATTTAGACCTGAGTTAGCAGCTGAATGTGATGGTTTTAGATCTAAACATGATGTTCTGCACAGAAATACACCATTTATGATATATATGTATATTATAAAAATATGTAGAATTCTTTTCTTGCAGTTTTTAGGAATCACCGAAGTTGACCAGCCTAAAGGAACAGATGTTGTCCGCGTAGCCGTGAGGAAGCTGAAGGTGTGTATTTGTGTGTGTGTGTGTGTGTGTGTGTGTGTAAAAGAGCGCATCATTCCCTGAATTTACAGACCGTAAAAAATGTGCTAACACATTCTTAATTTACTCATGCGCATTTGTGGGCTGGAAGCTGTAACTCCCCATACTAATTAGATGTCAATCTGCAGCCATTGTAACTGGTACGTTTACTTTCCAGTTCAGTTTAACAGACTGGAGTTCTGTTCCAGTCTGGGCTGCTGCCAGTACATACAGTACATACCATACATAACATACATGCAGGACATGGAGGAGAGAAAAAAGGGTGATCTGTTCTAATCTGATTTTAATAGCTTTATTCGTTCTTATAATCTGCAGTTAAATAGAGATGTTTCTAAATGTCATGATCCATTAGGTGTGGAGTGAAGTGTTGTAGATCATAGCTCATATTATAAAGGAGCTTTTGTAACAGCATCAGCACTTTCTCTCTTGTCCCCTCAGAAAGGTTCTTTCATAATAGATGGAGCTGAATAGTCTGACCGAACATCTCTTTCTCTGGTGCTCGTTTGAAACAGGTTTTTCAGCTGTAGAACCAGATGGACTCAATTTAGACTGTTCTAAAGTGGGATATGGAAGCTGGCTTTTCTAATAGCTTAAAGCAGAAGTAGCACATTTTAAACTGATGAAGGTCATGCTCACATTCACTTTTTATATCCCATTACAATTGTTGATTTGTCAAGCCAAGGCTTGCTCCCCCAAATAGCTCGCAGTTTTATTGGTGGATGTTGGCAGACACTCTCTAGTGAGGTCACTTGAATTTATGTTGCCCTCTAGTGGCTTTAAATATAGCACCAGTCTCTCTGCAGACAGTCTAGTATGGGGCTGTTGGATGTTATGGACTGCTGAGTTGACACAAGCACATGTAATGGATTTTTTTTCCTTTCGTCAGTTTCAAAGGCATATCAAAAAGTCAGAAGGACAGAAAATTCCCAGAGTAGAACTGCAGGTATCCATATATGGAGTGAAAATACTGGATCCGAAAACAAAGGTAATCAATAAACGATTTTGTACATTTTCCCTTATAGTCACTATGGCAAGGGCATATTAATGATTACAGACTCGGTACTGAAGTGATGCTGTCGTGCTCTGTCAGTATAAAACAGTCCCAGACCTAGTGTTGAATGATATCTAAAAAAAAAAACAGTGCTTTTTCAATACAACATGCTGAACAGTTTCACAATTTCTTTTTTATTTTAATCGGCTAACACTACATAGACACCTAAAACAAGACAATGATTTATTCAGTAGCACTTGTTGCTAAAAACAATCAACATGAGATTTGACCTGTTTAGAATTAGTTAGAAACCGTACGATGAATGTTAGACTATGTTATAATTCCACATTTCCCTGTTACTGATCCCTAGAGAAAATGATGAATGAAACTGTGTTTGTTTATTTATGTATTTGTTTTTGAAGACTTTTCTGCTGACTAAAAATGTGACTGAATTCGTTAGTCAGGAATGTTCATTAAGACAAGTTAAGATTATTAGGTAAATGTATGAACAGGTTCTGTGTTCAGTCCAGTCAACTAAAACTGAAGAGGAAACACAAGCATATGAGATTATTTGAATATAATATGACAAATATTCCAGCCCTATTTAAGACAAATGCAGTATCAAAGCTGAAATTCAGTCACTGTGACACCGGTGCTAGATAGTGTTGTACTCACATTTCAGGAGATCCAGCACAACTGCCAGCTGCACAGGATGTCCTTCTGCGCTGATGATAAAACAGACAAAAGAATCTTCACCTACATCTGCACCGAGCCTGAGACCAAGAGGCACCTGTGCTACGTGTTTGACAGCGAGAAATGTGTAAGTCTGAGCTTTACGGGTAACTTAACGGGCCACTTTACTTTGCTTTAATGGGCACTGATGAACGTAATGGACTTTTCTAGTCATTTTGTGTTAAAATACTCTAATCATGGCGCTCCTGTCGTGGCGACCCACAGCGCACACCTGTTCTAGCTTAGTGGTTGATTACAGAGCTCTGTGTGAGCGGAATCAGGTGAGTTGGGGCAGGGAGTTGTAAAGCTGCACAGTGCTATGGGTTTCCTGGAGCAGGATAAAGGAATTCGACAAAGTTCTCCTGTGTGGTGCAACTGTTTAAGTGCTGGCTCTTATCAGGAGATCGCAAAGTTTGTGCAGTATCATGTGAAGTTTTCTTATTGGGTGCTAAATCATTTCATTATATATTTTGTTGGATTTATTCCGACTTTATAGTTCATATTGTTCTTGTCTTTGTGTCTGTACAGTCGTAACATAAGCAATTTCCTCCAGGATCAATAAAACTTTCTAATTCTGATTTCTGAAGAGAGCCTTAGTAAACCCTGCCTTTCCCCTCATTACTCACCATGCTGATAGCCAGCACAAGGTAACAGAACTGGCTCTCTAGAGGTTGTGTTAGCAACAATGTGGTGGCTCAGAGGAAGCACAGAGCTACCCTTCCTCCTTCTGGCGATATCATGCGGTTGGGGGATGATTTTTGAATCTTAGCCAAGGCAAAATCAGTCAGAAAATGTTGAATACCTTACAAGTTGATTAGGTGATTATGTATTATGTTCTCAGTTACTCGCATCCATTATATGCCATTCCGTTGATTTCTGAGTGCTGTGAATGAACAGATGTTTTTTCTTTTCTTTTTCTTTTTTTTTTCAGGCAGAAGAGATCACCGTGGCCATTGGCCAGGCATTTGACCTCGCCTATAAAAAGTTCCTGGAGTCCGGGGGGAAGGACGTGGAGACAAGAAAACAGATAGGCAATTTACAGAAGCGGGTAAAACTGAGAATTACAGGCGTGCCCTGACACATACAGTGCAGTCTGTAGTAAATGTGGTGCATTTTGTATTTTACCATTAAAGAGTGCAGTCTAGGTTCATAACCAAAACTGCAGACAGCTATATTTTAAGCTGTAGCAGCAACACTTCACTGATATAATCTGGGATGGTTGTGTTGAACTGATAAGGGAAATAACTGAGGAATCAATCTGTCAAGAAACTTTTTCAAACAGTTTATGGCCATTCTTGAATGTCTTCTACACAGAATCTGTTGTTTCACATCAGGCACACTACAGAAGACTCAACTAAGGCTGCAGTTATTCATATAAAATTCGTAAAAAAAAAAAAAAAAAAGATGTATCGATTTAAATCAAGAATACCACTGATTTTAGATTCGAGGCACTGCATAAAGGCAAGTGCACCACTCCCCTTGTTCTCTGGGACCACGGTCCATGCATATTATGCTCTGTGACTTGAAGCACACTGCTACGAGTCTACAGAAGAAAAAGAAGTGAATAATCAGGTGGTTGCTTGCTGTGAAGAGCAAGAAACACATTTGCCCAACCTACATAATCACAACAATTCGGTGCTGAAAAAAATCCATTGTGTGGAACATCTTTCATGTTTAAAGATGATGATGACAGTCAGCAGCACCACATTTTGTGCCAGTAGGAGCAATATAAACAACCACCGGAGGCGTCAAGACAAAGTACAACATGAACAAGTATACTTCTCTTTATATTTTGAAATAAACAAAATTTTTTATTTTATGTAGTTTATATTTGGTCTCTGAAATTCTATTGTTCTCACAGTGACAGAGATTTTAACATACAGGTGTAAAGAATCATTAGATGAGAATTGTGATTTCCATTTCATAAAGAACTATGTGGACCTAATAAGAGTGTAATGATTTCAGTACTTGTCGAAAAATCTAATTTGAAACAGTGAATCAAAATTTAAAACTGTACTCTCGCTGTCTTCTGAGGGTCTCTCTTTGCCATCTTTTGTGGAAACCACTGTCAGAGGGTAGTGAGGAGGAGGAGCTTTTGTTGTGCATGCACCCACACTAAAATCACAGAGCTGTTTATAAATTGTAAATTCAGATGTTTGTGATTTTGGAGGGTTTATTCTTAAGGTAGGTGAGGTAGGGATTGAAAATGTTATTTATCTGAACCAAATCAATCGGTGTAATTTAAAATTAGTTCTTCAGAAACATTTTTAATATTTTAACATATGAAGTGTTGAAAATTGAACTGAATATTGACCTCAGGATTGGGAAAATCAATTGTACTTGAAAATGTGTGCATCGTTATGCCCTTGTGTGGCTGCATGTAAGCTGTGTGTGTATATCAACATGAACTTGTGAACACAAGGCACATATCCAAGTACTACCTTTTGTTTCATTGAAAAATGTATGGTATGAAGATGTCACCGTACTTTTTGTTTTGTTAAACTTCCAGTGTCAATGTCATCTAGGGCATTTCTCAACATTTTGGTCCACTATGTGGCATCCTACATAGGGGCCCCACACCCACCTTAATCCTATTATGCTGTATTCAATTATAAAAAATTTTAAGAACAAAAATATGATCATTTCTAGAGTAACACACAATAAAACAGTATTTATATAAATACAGGAGAAATAGATTAAATATTCACAATAAAGTGGCACATGTGTCATGTACTTTAAAATCACCGGCACGGCTCCTTGTAGCTTAGGAGCTCTAAGCATTGGTTCATACTACTTAACCGAAAACTTGGTATGCACTGAACATTCTGAATTAATCAGAGACATGCCTAAAAAATTAGGTGTAGAACTCAACACACTGTTCAGCTAAGACATTGCCAGTAACAGCAAACAAAACCTGACAGGCCACAGAAGACCACAAACTCACTGAACAGAAAAAGAAATGTTGTCATTAACATATCATGTACGGGTATCGCGAGTGGTTTAAAATGATTAGATTTCTTTTATCCATGTTTTGTGTTTTAAGTACTGTTAATAGTTATGATTTGAAATGTTCTGATGAATAAATGTTTCAGATTCAAGATTTGGAAATGGAGAATTCAAAGCTGAAAAAGCAGCTTCAGGACCTGGAGGATCAGCTGATCAGCACTCAGTTATCACCAGTACGTTAACTCCATGGCAAAAAAAACTAGTTCTGTTAACTTGTGAGCTCTTTTTCTCTTTTCTAAAATGTTTTCTAAAAGCCTTTTTCTTCTGTTTGCTTTCCTTCCTTTTCTTTCTCTTTCTCTTCATTCTCTGTCTATCAGTTACATGTAAACTCCTCTAATGAGGCTTACGTGCTGCAGAGGCCCTCTGCTCTCTTCTGCTGTGCTGATGACATCACCTCGCTCTCCTCTCTAGACATCTCCTCTGTCACACTAACGCCTGCCAGTTCGCCTGACTCGAACCAATCAGCAGGCCTGCTCACTCCCCCTCCTGCTAAACCCACCCACTTTCAGCCAAACACTGGCTGTAGTGTTCCTCGACCTCGCGTAATTCTAGTTTTCAGCTTGCCAACAAGTTTTAAATGTGATTCTGCAAACACTGTAATGAAAATGTTTGATAATGACAATGTGTTCACTTACATAATTTACACTCGTATGCAAAAGTTTTAACTCCCATAGAATATTGTCAGTTTACATTTTCATGCAAATGTGTATTTATTTGCTAAGTTTAACATATTGGAATAAAATAAAACATGTCATTTGACAAGGGCCACCAAAACTTTTGCACACATCTATACATTGCACTAAACTATACATAAACATACTTTTAATTGGATCCCTATGTTTATGCTAATAAAATTGAACATTAAAGGAATTGTGCTGCAAAATATCAGTTTTACACTATTTTCCCTTTACCTAAATTGTATAGCGTCCAAGACATGGTTGGGGTCTGAATGCTAATGTAGGTCATGGAATGCTAACAGCTCATGGAATTTTTTTACTTACCTGTTAGCATTGTGTAAATTGGATACTTTTTTTTTTTATAGATAACCATTTTTATGGATAACAGTATGTGTTTGACATTTATCTTTTAGGTATTTTATATATATATATATTTGTACTTCTTTTCTCTATTTCCATGTATGTAAATAAAATTTATGACTGTCCTAGGAGCTTTGTTGTCGGGGCAATTGCCCCTGGTAGGGACTCCCAGGGCAAACAGGTCCTAGGAGAGAGGTCAGACAAAGAGCGATTCGAAAGACCTTTATGGAGGAGACATCTAGCTTCCCATTACCCTCGCCCGGACTAAGGATACCGGGGCCCCACCCCGGAGCCAGGCCTGGGGGAGGGGCTCGTGGGCGAGCGCCCGGTGGCAAGGCCTTTGTCCGTGGGGCCTGGCCGGGCCTAGCCCGAAAGAGCAACACGGAACCATCCTCATGTGGGCCCACCACCTGCAGGAGGAGCCGTAAGGGTCTGGTGCATTGTGGATTGGGTGACGGAGGCCCTGGCAGACCAATCCCTGGCTGACTAAACTGTTTTTTTTGGGACATGGAATGTCACCTCTCTGATGGGGAAGGAGCCTGAGCTTGTGTGCGAGGTTGAGAGATACTGGCTAGATATAATTGGGCTCACCTCAATGCATAGCTTGGGTTCTGGAACCAATCTCCTGGAGAAGGGTTGGATGCTCTTCTTTTCTGGAGTTGCTATATGTCTTGGACACTCGGGTGATGAGAGGGGCAGAGCTGTCAACTGATCACCACCTGGTAGTGTGTTGGATCAGGAGGCGGGGGAGAAAGCTGGACAGACCTGGCAGGCCCAAGCGTGTAGTGAGAGTTTGCTGGGAGCGTCTGGCAGACGTCCCCTGATCGCCAGATCTTTAACTCACACCTCCAGCAGAATGCCCACCTGCATGCTAGGGGAAGAGGGGCACATTGAGTCAGAGTGGACCTTGTTACGTTCCTCCACTGTGGAGGTGGCCGTGCAGAGGTGTGGCTGCAATGTGGTTGGTGCCAGTCGTGGCAGTAACCCCCGAACCCAATGATGGACCCCAGAGGTGAGGGGAGCCATCAAGCTGAAGACCTACTGGACATGGCTAGCCTGTACGTCCCCAGAGGCAACCGACTGGTACTGGCATGCCAAGCAAAAGCAAAAACTCGGGTGTGGGAGGAGTTCGGTGAAGCCATGGAAAGTGACTTTCGGTCGGCCTCAAAAAGGTTCTGGCAAACCATCCAGTTTATCAGGAGGGGAAAGCAGTGCTATGTTCGGACTGTTTACGGGAGGGACGGGGTGCTGTTGACCTCGACTGGGGACATCATCCGGTGGTGGAAGGAATACTTCAAGGAGGTCATCAATCCTGCCTCTGCGATGTCCAGGGAGGGCGCAGAGCTTGAGGAAGCTGGGATGGACTTATCCATCACAGGGGCTGAGGTTATTGAGGTGGTTAAACAGCTCCTTGGTGGCCCGGTGGATAAGATTCGCCCTGAGTACTTGAAGGATCTGGATGTTGTTGAGCTTGTCTTGGTTGACACGCCTGTTCAGCATTGCGCGGGGGTCAGGGACAGTGCCTCTGGACTGGCAAACCGGGGTGGTGGTCACCTTATTCAAAAAAGGGGCCCAGAATGTGTGCTCCAATTATTGGGGAATCACACTTCTCAGCCTTCCTGGGAAAGTCTATGCCAGGGTGCTGGAGAGGAGAGTCCGGTCGATAGTCGAACCTCTGATTCAGGAGGAACAGTGCAGTTTTCGACCTGGTCGTGGATCACTGGACCAGCTCTTTACCCTTGCAAGGGTGCTGGAGGGTGCATTGGAGTTTGCCCAACCGGTCTACATGTGTTTTGTGGACCTGGAGAAGGCTTATGACCGTGTCCCTCGCGGTGCTCTGTGGGGGGTGCTTCGGGAGTATGGGGTTTGGGGCCCTCTATTGAGGGCCATTAGGTCCCTGTATGAACGGAGCAGGAGTCTGGTTCGCATTGCCGGCATTAAGTCAGACATGTTCCCAGTGCATGTGGGAGTCCGCCAGGGCTGCCCTTTGTCACTGGTCCTGTTCATAATATTTATGGACAGGATGTCTAGGCACAGCCAGGGGGCAGAATGTGTCTGGTTGGGAGGCCTCAGGATCACGTCACTAGTTTTTGCAGATGATGTGGTCCTGTTGGCTTAATCAATTGGCTTAATCAAATCTTCAGCATGCATTGGGACGGTTTGCCGCCGAGTGTGAAGCAACTGGGATGAGGATTAGCACCTTCAAGTCCGAGGCCATGGTACTCAGCCGGAAACGGTAAGGTAAGGGGGGAGTTTCTGCCCCAAGTGGAGGAGTTCAAGTATCTTGGGGTCTTGTTCACGAGTACGGGTAGAGGGGATCGGGAGTTGGACAGACGGATCGGGGGGCATCTGCAGTTCTGTGGACACTTAACCGGTCTGTTGTAGTAAAGAAAGAGCTGAACCAAAAGGCAAAGCTCTCGATTTACTGGTCCATCTGCATCCCCATCTTCACCTGTGGTCACAAGCTCTGGGTAGTGACCGAAAGAATGAGATCGCGGTTACAAGCACCTGAAATGAGTTTTCTCCGCAGGGTGGCTGGGGTCTCTCTTAGAGATAAGATGAGAAGCGTGGATATTCGGGAGGGACTCAGAGTACAGCCGCTTCTCCTCCACGTCAAAAGGAGCCAGTTGAGGTGGTTCAGGCACCTTGTGAAGATGCCCCCTGGAAGCCTCCCAGGGGAGGTTTTGCGGGCATGCCCCACTGGGAGGAGGCCCCAGGGCAGACCCAGGACACGCTGGAAGAATGATATTTCTCGGCTGGCCTGGGAATGCCTTGGTGTTCTCCCAGAAGAGGTGGTGGAGGTGACTGGGGAAAGGGAGTTCTGGACATTTCTGCTGAGGTTGCTACCCCTGCAGTCCAGACATGGATAAGCGGCAGATGATGGATGAATGGATAGATGGATGGATGAACTGTCCAGTCTATCACTGGACAGTCTATCACTGGACAGTCATAAAAGGCATTTCACTGCATGTCGTACCATGTATGGTTGTGTAAGTGACCAGTAAAAGTGTCAGACCCCTCACACACCTATTTATAATTTTTTCATACAGGGTTTAAGAAATCCCTTTCAAATTATGTGTAAATTATGCATGCAACATGATAAATTACAAAAATGGAAATACAAAATTTTGTTCAGAGAGCAAAGCTACAATACTTTTTACCTACATCAGCCTTGTAACTCCATTTCAAAACTAAAGAAGCAAACTTCAGACACCAACTATGTCTTAACAAATCAGCTGCATTTGCATTAAAGGGGAAATTGTATGAATTTGTTTTTTGACCATACTTCCTTGTCTGCTGACAGTGTTTGTCAGTCAGTGTGACATGAACAAGTTGACAGTACAGTGTTTTTCTTAGTGTTCAATATAACACGAGGTTTGTGCTCATATTGCCAGGCTGGAAGCAACCCTGTGCGAGAGTCTCCAACAGACATATTTGACATGGTGCCATTCACACCCACTTCATCTTTATCAAGAATAGTGAATGGTAATGGGACCCCACCTCTCCCCCCACTCCCTCCCAAAGATGGAGGTGAGTACTCTTTATTCACATACAGTACCATTCACACTTTAACACCTGGTTTCATAATCCTAAAGACATTCTGGCCTACACTTATAGTTCTAAAACCCATTTAAATATATTTGCATCATTAGTTTATTTTATTTTTACATGTAACAGTTAAAGTATGTTTTTTAAATGGTCCTCAAGTAGTTTACAAGAGCCAGCAAGGTCTCAGCATATGTATCTTCTTCAAACCTTTTGGAATGGCATCCCTGGTGGCTCCTCAGGAAGGTGCTTGCCAAGATCCAAACTGCATTAAGGCAAAGATGCACTGTTTTGAAGAATATGATTGATTAAGATGATTTTTAATTATTTTTTCGTCGTAATTCCATAAATCTGTGTGTTAATTTCTTTTTATTTTGACCCCATAAACGTTGACATAACATGCAGAAGGTAGTAAAAACCCTTCTATGAGTAGGTGTGTCCATGTGTTTGACTGGAACTTCAATAAAGGATGCAGTACTTTTCAACTCGGTTATAAGAACTTCACCCCCAGGCCTCGTTTGAGGTGCGGAAATATTAACTTGTATATTTTAATTTGGAGACAGCCACCTTCTAAGACTTCTCAAACTGGATGTTTACCACGCCCTGAGAGTGTCTTGTTACTAAGCAACAGACTGAGGAAAGTGAGCCTAATGGGGTAATGGGGGAGCCACTAAAACCCAAACTTGTCAGACTTCACAGCAGCACATTTAAAAAAACAAAAATCTTAACACATTTAATGCCCGATTCTCCTTATCCTTCCAAACACTGCGTGGTCCCTGCCTTTACTGCAGTCATGGACCAAGAAATAAGTGCAGCCTAGTCAAGTTTTGTACTTTTTTCTTGTCTCTCGTCTCTAATACTCTTCAAAAACATACACCAGTCTCTATGACTAGCCTTCAACCTCACTCAAGCACCTAATGCTTATTTGTTTATGTGGCTGGTGAATAAATAGTCCCACCCCTCACACACCCCATATAACGTAATACTAATGAGTTTCACACACAGTTGCCTAAAAAAGATCTCCACACCAGAAACGCTTGTGTTACTGTTTATGAGGCTTGAGAAGGATTTGTTTACTTAATAAAGTTAGTTATTACATAGCATAGATAAGATGGTTAAAACAGGTTTTTCAGGTCCCTTACTTCCAGTGAAGGGCAATCTTAATGCTTCATTATACCAAGACATTTTGGACAACGCCATGCTTCCAACTTTGTGGGCACAGTTTGGGGAAGAACCTTTTCTATTCCAGC
>JBBPCZ010000115.1:2963798-2974868 GCA_037974445.1 Brycinus macrolepidotus | reverse complement strand
TGTTATAGCTGCAAAGGGGGACCAACTCCACATTAAAGTCTATGTATTTGAATGCAATGTCATTAAAGTCCCTGTTGATGTAATGGTCTGACACCCTAATGTTACCCTAACGTTAAATGGCAGCGGTGCTCCACAGGATAATGTTTGTTTATGCGGCTGATGACTTTTCTTTACTTTACTTTACTTTACTTTCAACTAAATAGTCCCACCCCCACGAAAACCCCATACAGCGTAATACTAATGAGGGAGTCAGGATCCCTTTCAGTCACAGCCCTGATTTGTCCGTTTTGCAGGTATTGACTTGTTTGGAGCCATACCCTTTGACCCCTTTACCTGCGGCCTTCCTGACTACACTCCAGATATCCAGTCCAAGCTGGATGAGATGCAGGTGGGCTCATCAGATTCTGCCAGTTCTGATATTTACATGTAAAATCAAATGCTCAGACATGCTTTTTAGGACCAAGCCCACTAGAGCACAGTACAGCTCGCTTGTTCAGCTGCGGAAAAGTATTAGAAATCGCGGTGTAAAGAAATGCTTTGAATTCTAATTATACTACTTTTACGAGCCAAGCATTTCCACTAGTGTCTCACCTCTTACTGGTGTCTATCAGCTGAGTGGACTGTTTCGGTTAAATCTGTGGTGCAACGCGTTTTGTAGAAGATTCTAAAATATGCAGCCCTCACACTTTGAAGTGGGATTATGACAGAATTCCGAATTTAGCCGAGAGAGAATTAATGCCAATTGCGTTAATCACAAACAGACTTCAAATATTTGTCAGCAGCTGAGGAGATTGACAGCTAGTATTAATAGATCAAAGAGACCTCACAGGCAGCATTGGCTTGGCTGGATTTGCCCCGGTGGATCCCCACTCCAGTTTTAATTCACATCTTAATCTCTTAACCTCGATGCAGAAACACTAATGAGTGTTAGAGAAGTTTTGGTTTTGAAAAACTAAAGCCAGGCTAAGACCTGCTATCTTATCAAAAAGTTGCATTTGTTCTGCAGCACTAGGACAGTCATAAATGAATAATTACATGATCTTGCTCTTTCTCTCTCTCTCTCTCTCTCGCTCGCTCGCTCACTCCTTGCTTCCCTGTGCCCTCACAGCGGCAGAGATGGTTCGTAAACTATTTGTAAATGTGTTTTCCCCCATCACACACATCACATCCATTCCTGTGTTCCAATGTGAGATGTTTTAGCAATTTAATGCGTGGACGTTTGGAAGTTGGAACCTAATTTACACCTCAGATGCCATTAGGTCCTTGCATGGACGCTTTTACACGCAGTACAATTTTTCCTTCACTCAGAGTTTAATGCACTGTGGCTCATGTGTGGCTTATGGAGGCATGATATACCAAAGCAGTGAGCAAATTCACAACGCTGTGCTGTGACAGTTGGGCAAACCGCTTCCTCCTGTGAAGAGCAAAATCCCTCAGCATTCATCTTTGAAAGTTTCACACACACTGTTGCCAAAGAAAACTCTCCACATCTTTGCAAAAACCAGTAATATGTATAAATTAAGGTGGGCATGACTGGGCTGATGGGCTATAACTATAAATATTTGTAACAGGCCCAGATCTTTTCTGGGATTAAAAATATACATACATCATCAGTTTGTCTGATATGTATACATAAACGACGTATAAATGCTGCCTCACCCTCTACTTAGAATTAATTCCCGCAGATGGCCTCAGCCTCGGATGCTGCGGGGCTTTATATGGTTACTTTAACAAACTGATAATGGCAAATTAAAAGTGAAAAAAAGTTCAAATTCTTATGTTACTGTTTACAAGTTTTGAGACGGCTTTGAGTTTGTTACTTGTTAAATAGCACAGATAAGGTTTTTGGATAGCTTAGCAAGTTTTAGCATGCCATTTAGCTTCATAGACTACAGAGTTAAGTTTAATAAAGTGTACTTTCATGTGCAGTACTCATTATCCGGTCAAATCAGCTCAAATTACCAACGAACATTAAATGACAACATTAAATGTGTGTTCTGGGTGTTTTTGCTGTTTCCAGTTGTTTTCAGTGAGGAAGACACATTCAGCTGTCTTTTGCATAATGCCCCCCCATTGTCACAGTTTGGTCAGCGGCCGCTAGAGGCCGCCATTGTTTGTATGTATTGGACTTTTATTGTGACGGGTGTTGTTTATTGTTTGTATTAGTTTCAGCTGTCTCGTGTTTGTGTTTAAGTGATTGTGGGTTCTGATTGGTTTATTTCGGAGTCTTGTGTGAATTTATAGTGTCTTGGTTTTTGTATTGGTGGTCGGTCAACCCTCACTTGCCCAGCCTTGTGTATCTGCTATAGTATGTATGTTTAGGCCCTCGTGCCTTTTTTGTGTTTTAGTTTGTGTGTTTGTGAATAAAAACCCCACCAAGGGAACTCTGCGTCTGCACCTCGCTCCAACCCCCCCACCCCCCGCCATGTGACACCCATGTAAACATTGAGAAGAGACCCCTCCACACCTATAGACAGTCTCAGCTCATTCAGTCCCTGAATTTGTGCTATAATAATTCACAAAATTCTTTATTCAGTCAGTGCAGTGGTGTTTCAATTCTATACATTTTTCTACACAGGAAAAACGAGGAGTGGCAGATAATGTACCTTCTATTAATGTGATATGTCCATTTTTAGTTTATTAGAACATTCAACTTTATAAAACATTTGAAACAAAAGTTGTGCTTCATATCAGTAGGTCTCAAACAGTCCTCAGGGACCCCAGCTGGTCCATATTTTTTGCTCTGTATTTAACTGGGATAGAGCAAATCTGTGGACCGGCTGAAGATCCGTGAGGCTGATTTGAGAAGCACTGCTTTATGGCGTGTTGATCTAGAGCTCTAGCTACATGCCCCGAGCTAACACATTAGCCACAAGCTAACAGGCTGGTCACATCACATTGGTACAGTATGATACAGTTCTGTACAGTACGGTGGAATGTTACATCCGTTGAGGATATCTGTTTTTTTACCTTGTGAAGATTAAGATTACAGACAAAAATTGTGAAATTGAAATTTTATGGGGAAATTTAGCAAGTGGGTCTTTCTACCAAATATTTTTAAACAACTTTCAAAATTATACTTAAAATTAGAGGTAAATTTTTCACAATTTAAGATCAAAACAAAATACTTCTTTTACAAAGCATTTAGAGATCATTTCAATGATGAGTACCACTTATTTGATGACCATTGATTGCAGTGATAAATTATTTGTCCCCTGGTCCATTTATGCAACTTCTGACGGAACATTTCCATACATAGAATTTTTTAAACAAGAATAATTTTCAGTCTAATTTAAACCAATTACTGCTTTTGCTGTGAAAAGTCAAAAGTAGTCTTTGAGATTTATCGAAAAAGTATAACCTCTCTGCATCCCCAACATCCATGAGTTCACCCTGTTACTGAGTGCCTGTATTTTCATAACAGCCACACAGTCCTAACACTAGCATGAAATGACATCATTTGATCTGAGGACGATGATGGTGGAATCTGAAATAATCAGCGGTATGTTTGTCCATTGTAACAGTTTTCCTCCTCATTGATAAGTTAAAAACATCAACCCCTTTCACATAGCATGGATAAATTAATATAAAACAATAAAACAATATGTTCAGGACCACGTGGGTCTGATGGATTTTCAGAGCTAGTCAGGGAGGTTTACAGCTACATAACAAAAGCAACCTGTTAAACTCGAAGGTATAAAGAAGGGTTGAAAAAATGGTGATGTAAAAATGAATTATGCCTGAGAGTAAAAACCACATTGTCATAAGTCATAAAAAATAAAATACAAGAAAAATGGTATATTGGTCCTTTAAGACTCCAGTGTCCAAATTAAGACCTCTAATGTCTGGTCTTTGTTTTGTTAGGAGGGGTTCAAAATGGGTCTGACTTTGGAGGGCACTGTTTTCTCCCTGGATCAAGTGGACAGTCGATGCTGATCTCAAAGACCTTTTCTGCGGATGTCTAAACTCTAAACAGAAACATTAGAGGAGTATTTCTATTTACATTTTGCATTGAACAAGAAGTGAAATTTAACAAAGCCATAGAACAGGTTGTTTCTATTTTTCTATTGTACAAAATCAGTCGAGAGAGATTTTACGTATAATTTTACTGAATATCACTGATTTGCTTATCTGTATTCTATGACACTCATACCAAACTAATTATAGCACTTTTTAGAATTTGTCTCATAGGAAATACTGTTAACATACATTCAGCATGTAAATACACATTCATTAGTGGTCATCAGATGGCTGTGGACTTAAATAGTAGGGGTCGCAGTATTTGGTGGTTACAAAAGTGGAGATGCATTTTAGTGTTGATGGATTTCTTTCCACGAGAATGTTTGCATTTTCTACAGTGACCCTTACATGTACACACTAATCTTCCATTGCCATCACAGACATTTGTGTCGACAGTATTTATGCAAAAAAGCTGATATTTGCTTTATGATGTGCTCAGTGTTACGTTTGATAAATAAAGGAAAAATTTACTGAACAAGTTGTCATTACTTCACCTAAGATCATTCACTTTTCAGCAAAACATTGTTAAACACTTTTCCAAAAGTTCAAGAAAATAAATTAGGATTTGATCTGCCATGTATTTTAATTTTTGTTTTACCTTTCGTCATGGGGATGAAGAGTTTGTGGGGGGGGAAAAAAATCAAGACAGTATGGAAAGCATGCATATATAAAAGATTATGTCACAATTTCATACAATCATTCTTTAATGAGACACTGTATGGTCAGTAAGTGATAGTAACACATTATTGATGTTCACTTGTAAATTAAAGGTCAGTCAAATGGTCCTTTATCGACACACCATCTCTCAGAGGTAGCACATATAAAGTGTACACAACGGTCCAAATCTGCAGTTTCATTTCCCAATTAAACAAAGAAAGTGTGGGCAGGGAGGGGGCTGGGGGTCCTTTGAGAGTCAAAAAGGCAACGTCCTCTATAGGAATGAGAAATAAATATTTAGCATTCCCTTTAATCTGTAAGTTAATCTATGTAGCACCTTTATGTAGCACCTCAGCAAGAACTGAAATTTGGTCCGCATGAAAGCGAGAGTAACTGTAGCCCTGATTTGAAGACATATGGGAGAGCGAGGCACAACCTAACATGGGGTAAACTGTAACATGCATATTTTATATAGCGAAACAGATTCAGTGTTTTCATCTTCTCATATTCCCATAGAAACGTCTTCTGTGCGTAAATCGGGACGTTTTGTATACTGTTTTATTCACCCTCTCAGTGACTGTAGTATAGCACCATTTTGAAGCATGTAATCAACTCACAGCAAGAACTAACCAGGCTGAAGTACAGCCTGCAGAAGGTGGGGTTAGGTTTAACACCGATTCATCAGAACTTACAGATGTGACTTAAATAGTATATACTTACATTGTGTTGGGCTGATATTAGCTATCAGAAAAAAAACTGACACATTTGATAGTCTCTTTTTCGCACACAACTTATTTTGGTGCACACATATTTATGCATTTAAGTTGGAATACTTGTCTGGTTCAAACTTTTTAAAAACCTTTCCTCCATCTCTTACAATTAACCCCACCTATGAGGTAAGTAACATCTGCACTCTCCACTTTTGACCGAATTGCTTAGAAAAGTGGCAGGTGCTGGAAACAATGTTTACAGGTAGTAGAGATGTATAGGTTTTTCATATATAAAAAATAATTCCTAGTTAAATAATGAAAAAAATGAGCAAAAAACAAAATGTTAGGTTGTGCACCACTCTCCCCTGTTACTCATCTGTACATCCTCAGTTAAATTTTTTATCGCTATTACACAGCAGTGCGAGGGGCACATGGATTATAAGACATAAATTAAAGTCCACACAATCTCTCCTATATTCATACACCCCAAGCTAGTGGAATTCCTTAATAAAGAAGAAAAGGGGAGAAAATACTGCTGTGGCTCATCATGCTGGTCAAGGCACTTCTGAACTGTCTTGAACAATAAATACTGTATTACAGAGCTGAAGTCCTATCGCTGGTCTTTTTAGCTTGCTGTACAGAATCCGCAGCGCGCGGCAGGATCACAGGGCCGCTTCTTCGCAGGTTTCATGAGAAGCACACCGGGCCGATGTCGATACCAAACTCCTGATCTGCAGCGCCCACGTCGATGAGGGCCATGTCCACAATGGGGAGTCTGGACAGCTTCTGTGTGCGATACTCAAACACAGTCTTACCCCACTCACCGTTGGATTTCTGAGGGACACAAACACAGAAAAGACAATGAGACCAAGCTATGGAAGGAGATGTTCCACATTCAGTACCTGTGATCAGAAATATTTCTAGATCTGAAAATTCACTGATAATAATATGAACTGAACTCAAATTGTACTGCTGCCCAACCCTCAAAAGTCAGTTATCACCAGCGAATACAAAAGAGTGGTTCATTTTTATGTTACTTATTTTTTAATCATAGCTATGAGAAAAATGTGGCACTTTAAATTGATTACACCTTTGTTAATAAGGAGAATAGGAGATTTTTATTAGGGTTTAAATCTGATGTAAGGAAATCATCCTTCATTTTTGCCATGTTCTGTTGTTTTTTTTGTTTTTGTTTTTGTTATTGTTTGACATAAAAATGTGCTTATCTTCCACTTACCAAATACAGTTGGCCAGCCAAGACATGTTTAGTGATCAAATTTTGCTTCTTAATTTTAGAACTGGAGCGTTAAAATTTCTAACATACACTACAAGTCAATAGTCATGCATTTTTTTCTCTAGATACATCTCCAAAACCTCTGTTAATTACTTCAAACCGCGTCCAGTTCTTCAGTAAGGTGGCACAGAGTTGTAGATGTAGTTTAGGACACAGTATGATTTACTTCAAGCTATACAAATAAACAGAACAGTCTAGTCTGACACTGCAGGCAGCAGGGTTCATTTTCTAAAACCAACTTGGGAGTTCTGCTCCTGGTGCTGATCTGCAATCAGTTTTTGTGGCAACAAGCATCATAAATATAGAAGAATGTGATTCAAGATCCAAGATCAGTTCTCCCCAGTCCTGCTGTCCTTAATAATTCACCAATAATACTGAAGTTTTGATAATTTTTTATGACTCACAGTAAGTCTTACTGTGTATTAAACCACATCCACAAGTCTGTGCCACCTTAGTGAAGAGCTAAATGAAGTTTGAGTGACTTTGTATTTGGGGGATGTTTTTACTGTGATGATTTGAGTGTCTATTGACTTCTAGTATTTGTTATCAACGTTAGCCTTGTAGCTCCACTTCTAAGTTAAGAAGCAAAACTCCAAACATGGACTCCAGACATGTCCTGGCTGATGGGCTACATCTAAGGTAAGTGCCAAATTGTGTAAATTTTTTTTTTTTTGGCTGAACTATTCCTTTAAGTAAATTTGTAATTGTTTTATTGCATTTAAATAGTGTAGCAAAATACAATAATTTTAAGGGTTAATGGTGGAGTTTACTTTCCAGAAATTTCCAGAAGGTGCGAGGGAGAGATGTGTCTTGTAAACAGGTGATAAGGGTAGACTAATGACATAATAGCCTCAAATAACAATGTTGTCAAAAAGTGTAGTGGCATACATCGGCAATATTGTTTTGATGAACAAGATCAAATTTAGCCTCCTACCGAGCAGCTGTCCTCATGAACGGTGTACTTGAGCCGGTTGTTGCCATGCGCTTTGATTTCCATCCCATCCGCGGACTTTAATATCGCAGCTTTCTTCAGATTGCTGCTTTTCTCGTCCTTGTAGGCCACGCTGTTTTTGCAGTGGTAAGTAAGGGTCTGGACTGCTTCTTTCGAGTGCAGACGCAGGAACCTCATCTGGACGGACACTGCGTTGGGTAAAGCCTCTTTGCTGCCGTAGGTAAACTGATGAAGACAATGTGTCAACATATTGCAAGATATTACAAGAACTGTGAAAAGACTGAATGAGCTGTTTATAGTATCTCAGTGAATTCTCAGACAACAACATACAGTGACTTGCAAAAGTGTTCAACCCCTTGAAAGTCATCTAACTTTGACGTTGATATTTTGTGCTGTGTTATATTATTAAAGATCTACTGACAAAAGTTTACTTTGTTGGCACATTGGTTTGCAACAAAGAGTCCTAGCTGGAACAATCCGGATGGCACAGTGGGGCAGTTGGCAGTGCTGTCGCCTCAGAGCAATTCTTACCAGGTACTCCGGTTTCCTCCCACAGTCCAAAGACATACACATCGGGTGAATTCTAAAATGCCCTTAGGTGTGAGTGTGTGTGTGAGTGTGTTTGCTGCGTGTCTGCCCTGTAATGTAATGGCAACCTGTTCAGGGTGTTTCTCTGCCTTTCACCTTATGATCGCTAGGATAAGCTCCAGCACCCCCCACAACCCTGGTTAAGGATAAGCGGTTCAGATAATGGATGGATGGATAGAACATCTGTCCATCTGTAATTCAGACAAATCTGATGACTTTTAAGCGGGGTTGAACAATATTGCAATGTGTAAAGGCCAAGTAAGTCAATCCAAAAGGTTTTTTTTTTAAGCACTGACCTTCAGTCCTCTGTTCATGGTGGCTCCATACCACACAGGTTTAGGCATGCTGGACCGTGAACTCCACCAGGTCTTGCGGGGGATGCTGGAGGGGTTGGCAGAGATGCACGTCTCACCAGTCTCCATGTTGCAGTAAACCTGGATGGCATCTTTCGGACTGCCCTCATTAGGGTCCATCCAGTACTCACCTGTAATACATTCAGGCTAAGGGTGAGGGTGCATTCATGCTCATGCCATAGATTCAAAGCCAAACACATTTACACTGTTAGAACCCAACATCAGCTCCATAATTCACAATTTCACACTCTTTCAACATACATATTACTTTCATAGTGGCTACCAAATAATTTACGGTAGATACTAATTAATGTGCTTTAACATTAACTGTAAAATAAACCTAGGTGATTAATGCTCAAGAATTAAATCAGGTGTGTTAATTGAAGTAGAATGCTAAAATCAGCAGTGCTGAAGACACCAGGACACCCCTCCCTTCGGTTCAAACGTGAGATATGTATATTTTATGTGTATATAAGAGATCTGTGAAGAGTTTTGTTCCATGTGTGCCGGGAGATTTAAAGTGACTTAGTTTTTATGCAAAAGTTCAAAATCTTCAATTAGAGCCAGTCAGCAAAAGAAACACGCCAGAGAATAGAGAACTGCTCAGCTAGAGAACTAGAGAATTGCTCAACTCTCTACACAAAGCTGAGGCTGGGGAAGTAAGTTCTAGTGAATGCAAATTTCAATTTAATGCCCACATTACAACACATCCTCTTCTGCACTTTTATCTATGACATCTGTAATATTCTGCGGTCCCAGTTAGCAGTGGAAACTCATCACATGTCCTCACTGTTATTAACTCTGACAAATTCCTTCACCGTAGTTACTAACCGCTTTTCTTCAGTGGGTAACACTGCTTCAGGTCCTGGCAGGTGCGTGCTGGGTGCTGACGGCTACCATCAGGACTACGCATGCTGTCCAGCTGGCTGCCCAGAGCCTTCAGGGAGGCATGGACCCCGCTGTCCATCTCAACCACAACTGAGTTGTTATTGGGTCTCGCCTCATCCTCGTTAAACTCTGGGGGTGGGGGTGGAGGCGGGGCCTCAGGTTCAAAATCATCGCCATAGTCGAGTGTCGTACCGAAAAGGTCGTCCACAGCAGCGGTCGGGGGCCCAGGTGGACCAGGAGGGCCAGGAGGGCCAGGTTCTCCTTCAGGACCCTAATAAAACAGAGAAATAAAGTTAAAAGCATTAGTTTAGTGAAACATCTGATTTATACAGTATTACCTGCTTACATTAAATGTACCGGGACATGTTTGGTGTAAGAAGCTACTGCGCTAATTTAACGGGTTATACTTTCCTTAAACTGCATCAAGTCGTTAAGTAATCTTAAGTAGACAAAATTATGCATTTTGGCACTGTATGTAAATTGATTTTTTTGCTGTACTGTCGCTTTAAAACTAAGGTAGGATTGATAGTCCCTCAAACTGATATCCCTAACTAGTCAAATGTTAATGAAGTGTTTGTTTATTTCTGCACAAAAAACATTACTGATCTACTAAATCTGTTTGTTTTTTTTTTCAGAGTAGAATGTGTTATCCAAACTCCTCACCTCTGGTCCATCCTCCCCAAGAACACCTCGAGGTCCAGGTGGCCCTATTGCTCCAGGCAGACCCATGTTGCCTTCTTTACCAAGAGGACCAACAGGCCCTGGAATGCCCTAATAATACTTACAACAATTAAAATCAGCTCTCTTAGAGCAGCTGTATATTATCTACAACACAGCTCAAATTAACACGTTAATATGGGCAGCATAAGGCTCAGGGGCTTGGCCCACCTCCATTACTCGCCCCTGGTTAGGGGTGTCGCGGTCACCATACTTACAAGGTTGCCTTGCAAAGTTGCTAATTTATGGTTCTGTTACGGAATCGAAGAAGAGTTTTAAGGACTGGACACCACAGGAAATCCTTTCTACCTGTGGCCATAAGACTGTCATTCCTCCTCGTTCTGTAGGGGAACTTTGTAAACGCTTAAATCATCATTCTGTTTTGAATCGGATTTGTGCACTATACTATAATAAACTCAGCTGTTTAATCTGTGAATTAATTGAATGTTACATAGTTATTTGTTACACTAATGTTCTTGTCATTGCACTATTGTTTATTGTTTATCTTTTTATTTTTTTCTGTTGTCTTATTGTCTTTTATTCTTTCTTGTTTCAATGAGCATGCTAATGACAAGAATTTCCCTTAGGATGATTAAAGTTCTTTCTTATCTTAATTGTAGTTACACACACAGAACTGTAGCGGAAAGGGAACAACGTATGTCATGAACTATCATTTTATTTGGTAATGTTTTGGTCCACTAGCCATCAGAGCATAAAAAAGTTAACATAACGTGTGGTTAAAGCTACACTATATTCATTCAGATCACAATGCGCACTGAACCAAACGTACTATACCAAACGGGATGGTACAAATACATACAGTGGGGGAAATAATTATTTGATCCCCTGCTGAATTTGTAAGTTTGCTCACTTACAAAGAAATGAACAGTC
>JBBPCZ010000115.1:2920935-2944428 GCA_037974445.1 Brycinus macrolepidotus | reverse complement strand
TAGCTGCAAAGGGGGACCAACTCCATATTAAAGTCTATGTGTTTGAATGCAATGTCATTAAAGTCCCTGTTGGTGTAATGGTCAGGCATCCCACTGCTTTTGTCCATAAAGTGTATATTAATAGCCATCCACAATCTTTATTGGTAATATAAACACTGTACTTACAGGTGATCCGGAGACTAATCTTGCCATCCCCAACTTCCCATCATGGAATCCTGAGGCCATCTGAGAGGCAAACTGACTCTACAAAACAATACATTTAAATTCCACAGCAGTCAGCCTTTATCTATGTACTGTTTGCCACATGCATCACAACAAGATATTTTTAACAAACTGGAATATTTTAATAAACTCAAATTTAGTAATAATCCAGTCACTTAATTCAGAAGTGCAAGATTCAAGTTGAGTGCCACTTCATGTGGCAGCTCTTTTCCCATTGTCCTTGCCAGATTGTTGCAATCCCATGCCAGTCTTTCAAACCAAGACTTCCACACTGCCTATATAAACCAGACCATCACAAACTGCTGCCCACAGGCATTTACCAAGTGGTTTAGGCACATTTAATTTGGTGTGAAAGGGAGGCTTTTGGCACCATTCAGAATAACACTGGAAGTTTTATAGCCTTTTTTGCTATAGACAATATAAAAGGCCTTATATTGACAATTTTCAAAAGGATTGAGAGAATACCTTACACTTTGTAAACCCTTACTATAAGACCACTTCCTACAATCTGACTCCTCATGATACTTTTCTGAAAACAATTATTTCTGAAAATATTTATAAAAAAATATTTCCCTTTTATAATTTACCATAATTTTAAGTATATTCCTTACTACAGTTCGAAATATATTCAGTATCTGATGTCCTGAGGTTATATGGATGCCTAAACTAAAGTAGCCATATATTATATATAATTTAACATTTTGACATATAGTAACAATCATATTCTTTTCAAAGGCTTTTGTTGATATTCTAGTTTCCAAATTTTGTGATGATAAAGCTTACAAATATTAAATACAGAATCAAATACTAACATAACAAACAAAGTCTCAAGTATCCAAATTATTTGGGCCAGGCCTACTACCTACACAAAAATGATAGTGATGATAATAACCATAGGAAAAAGGTAAAACACTCACTCCTGGTAATGAAGGCTGCCCGGCAGGTCCAGCTTCACCTGGCATACCTGGTACACCCGGATCCCCATCAAAACCAGGAGGACCTGCCACACCCTTAACAGAAGAAAAGATACTGTCAGTGAAATGATGGTCTTTCCATAAACCTACAGCGAAAGCAGGTTAAATGTTTACGTAATCGCCTGATGGTGATGATATATATATACAACTCTTTTTCCAAAAAAGCTGGGACAGCCTTTCTGAAAAATTTGCAAATCATGCGAATCCATACTTAATTGAAAATAGTACAAAGACAGCATATTAAATGTTCAAACTGAGACATGTTTTTGTTTTTTGGAAAATATACACTCATTTTGAATTTTATGCCAACAACACGTTTCAAAAAAAAAGTTGGGAATGGGGTATGTTTACCACCATGTTGCATCACCACTTCTTTTAACAACACTCTGTAAATGTTTGGGAACTGAGGAGACTAGTTTCTGGGGTTAAGTGAGATTTAATGGAGAAAGTGAAAAGATTTCAGCTGCTCAACAGGTCTGGTTTCATTCATCCTTTGGTCTGGCATGCTGAAATTTTTGCCGCTACTGCAATAATAAAAATCTAATAATAAAACAATGCCCACCCCCTCACATCCTTGGTCAACAAAACAAAAACGGCCACAACGGTTGTCAAAACTAACTCAATCCCTGCTGAAAAACAAAAATGCATGCAACAAAACGACACCCAGACAAGCAAACCCCCAAATTAAACCGTTTGATCTGCCGGGAGCACTGTGTACTCAGTCATATTACTGACCTGTTGCCAATTAACCAAATTTTAGCTTTACACAACCGATCAGCTCCTCTAACAATATTGGTGCACTTCTAGTTTACAACTGTAGATTAGAGTCTGTTTCTCTGCATTATTTGTTAAAATAAAAACACTCTGTGCAGCACAAGCATACACACTAACATTCCTCAAACATTTTCCATGTCAGTATTACTGCTGAACCCAGAATAATCCACTACTCAAATAATACCCCCTGTGGGGGTCCTAATCAATGATGAATAGGGTAAAGGGTGCTAACAAATAATACAGAGAAACAGGACTACAGACTGTAACTGATCAATACAGAGCTGACAAAATGATCAACAATGAGTGAGTGTTTGTGTACATATATATATATATATATATATATATGCACACACACATACACACAAACACATCAGCTCAATTTGCAATTTCTTTATCTATATCTATATATATATAGATAGATATATAGATAAATAGATAGATAGATAAAGAAATTGCAAATTGAGCTGATGTATTTGTGTGTGTGTATATACATATATATATACACGTACACATATATATATATATATGTATACGTGTGTGTGTGTGTGTGTGTGTGCATGTGTATGAAACAGCAGATATGTAGGACACAGAATAAAACGATATTCTCAGAACATACTTTTCTTCCTCTGCTGCCTGGATACCCTGGCCGTCCATCTGGCCCTGGGGGGCCCTGTTTGACAAAATATCAAAACAAAACTGATAAAATATCAAGCACAAACAACATTTAATTAGAATTTTTAAAAGATGTGTACAATTCAGATAATTACAGAAAAGTGATGAAAAACGTATAAAGACAACATGCGTGATAATGGACAAATGTAAAAGATAAGTGAATACAATGATCTCACCGCTGGTCCAGGCCGACCAGGTGTTCCAACAATCTAAAAAAAAATCACAGACCCGATTAAATTACGCAGTAATCGGAAAACAATAACAATCTCACAAGACTTTTTGAGTCTAAATATCCAGAAACTGAATTCTTTGCCATATACTCACATATGGAATATCACCCGGTTCTCCTTTTTGCCCCTTAAAATTAATTAGGCAAATCAGTGAAAGGCATTAAGTAACATAGTAACACAAGAAAGCAACCCATAAACAAAAACCAAGATATCTGACATTTACATACCTTGAAAGCTATTATCTCTGAAAAAATAAAACAAAATGGGTTTAAGCATAGTTTATAAATAGTAAGAAATACATAGTTTCACTTAACTGGTTTATCAGTAATTTCAGCTTCATTAGGGAAATAAACTCCACAAGTTGGACATGACGGTATTCTGTATTATATGTTCCTCAAGTGATAGTCCGCTAAAGCTAGAGACAGATTTGGGCAACGGTGTTCAAGCTTCCGCTTAAACATAATTGGTTCTAAAATTCAAATGCTACTAAACGAATTTAACCTCTGGACTTCTATATGCAGTTACTACCTTTAACATTTATTATTAAGTAGTTACTATAAATGCTCTGGTAACTAGTAGGAAAAAAGTTATGTATTATGAAAGTGATGTTAGCTCACATATTGATACCATTTCAGATTAACTGGATTGGATGTGCTAGAAGAACTAAACTTTCCAGGGTCAGAACCTGAAAGCCATGGCATAAAGACTGTAATAAAAATGGGCAGTAATGAAAATTCTTGTTATCTTGATAAATAACATCCCAATACTTCACAATCTGCTTTCTGAGGATACTGAGGGTATCATCAGTACTTGAAGAATACTGATCAACTGCATGTACCCTTTCCTCAAAGGTACCTCAGTGATGCCACTGGCAGTGCTGGAATAAATAAAAATCACTGGATTCATAGTGTTTATACTACTTTTTAACTGTGACACTTAAATTGTTCTTTTTGTCAACTTATCAAACCTACGAAAAATGTAAATAATATTAAATATTATGTACTGTGTGACGTGAAAATATCCTGTGGTTTTATATCACCCACCCTTATGCAGGACATGACAGGTGTTGGGATCAGGTATGGTGTGTGGAGTTTGATTTTTCTCATGGGAGGTATAAATCCAATGCTGCCCTCCAGAGGGAAACTTGAGTGTCACTCACCGATCCGTCCCTGAGCGCTGGCGAATTTCTCACACACAGGGCAGCATTCTCCCTCAGGGATGGTGAGCTGCTCACAACCTTTCAGATCCTCGCAACGGATCTCCTCACAGAAGACCCGGCCTTTATCACACACACACAGCCTGCATGGCTCCGGCTTCCAGATGTCGTTATCTAAATATGTCACGTCTCCCTCCTTGCAGCTGTTTTTGTCCTCTGTGATGTGAATGTGGGAGAGGTGTAGAATTACATGAATATCCAAAATGTAAATAAAGTGCATCTAAAATGACAATACTGGTAGTATTTTACCAAGATTTGGTGAACACTAGGTAAACACTTTCAATTGTTCAAAACAGTCTTCTGAGAAGCTGGGACAAGAGGCAGCCTATACGTCCATGCATTAAATCTCAAAATGTTTGCAGACATTGAGTGTTATTCAGGTGGAAAATCCAATTACAGCCATCTGTCGGTAAATAATAATTTAAAAATCCATCCAATGCTCCATTTTATTAGTTTATTATAATTCAGTAACAATTATAAATGCCAAGAATGGGGCAATCCAGTTTGTGCCATATGGCAACAATCACTAACCTTTTTGCGGATAATTATCTGCTATGAAAAACATGTTATTTTGAATTCTGGCCTTACTGGGACTGACAGTCTGAGTCTGATATCGCCGACTTTCCACAAGAGGGCAGTCAAGAATCAAGGAAACTGACTCATCTGCCTTGGCTTCAGCTTCATCTCTACTTAGTGGTTGAGGATTAAGGTACAAAGAGGTGGTCTATAATCAGGGATTACGTGAAATATCCTCTTTCAGTGGAACTGCTAGGCTTATTTTTTTACATATGTCCCTGCTCAGAGGGAAACTATTTCAGAAAATGGAGATGAAGGATAGCCTCCTTTAGCTTCTGAGCAGTGTACTTCAAAAAGACTGGCAGAACAGATGATCACAGGAGGGTCTGAATGCTCTCACATTACTTAAGCCATCCATCAAGCTGCTACAATCAGGCAAAATACAGCAGGAGATTTAAAAAAAATACAGGTACAGGTAACCACAAGTATCACAGCTTTCAGTATTATTGAGATATTGTGAAGATATACTCCAAATGTTTAGAAAGTACAAACACACTTAAAGAATTTCAGATATTATACTGATAGATCTATATATTCAAAAGTTTGTAGACACCTACTCCTCCAGCATTTCTTCTGAAAACAAAGGCCGCTTTCCCCTCTTTCGCTGCATCAGTGCCTCTACTCTTCCGGGAAGGCTCTGCATTAGGTGTTAGAACATTGCTGTACCGATCTGACTGTGTTCAGTCACAACAGCATCAATGACCTCATATACTGATGTTGGTATATGATTGGTTTTGGGTCACAAATAAAACTCCAACTCATCCCAAAGGCATTGGAAGGAACTCCATCACCAAAATCCCCTCTAGATGATGCTTGGCATTGCGCATGGTGTCCTTAGGCTTATGTGCAGCTGCTCCCATTCTATTGATCAGTGCTCTTCTGTGGAGATTATACAAGCTTTGTGTGTGCAATTGATTGCATGTATCAGCAATAGATGGAGAATAAAATCGCTGGTGTCTGAATACTTTTGGACATATAGTGCATCTATTATATTGATGAATCCTCTCAAAATTCTATACACCCAAAAAACCAACTGCAGTTTGAATAAATAAGAAATTATCACTAGTACCGTGTGCTGTAAACATGTAAACACATGTCATGCTTTGCAGGTAGATTGTAACATAACCCTATTAACTAACAGTGTGACTTTAAAATGCTGCAAAATATACACGTCATACATGGTAAATTAAAATTTAAAATCTTATGATCATCACTGGGTTTTATACAGTTGTATGTCATTAAACTGGAAACGCTTCCCTCCCCTGAGGTTGCTCATCACTCCCTCGTTCTAGACTGTAGAAAGTAATCCCAGGTTTTCTGCTCTTTATGTGCCTCGTTCTTCCATCTTTAAATCAGCACCCAAATCATCTGCCCCACCCTGTAATTAACGTCTGCAGCTGGCGAGCCAAGGCGCGCTGCCACCGTGAACACAGTAATTCAGGACAGTGCGCTCCCTATAGAGAACCACATCAAGGCTTCAGCCCAATCAGAACATCATCCTCCCTATAGACAACCACATCAAAGCGCTCGGCCCACTCAGAACAGTTCTAGGTCTCTGTCCCAAAGAAAGGCACGGTGAGAGGGGGGCAGTCGAGAGCCGATACCACAAGCCTGTGGGTAGACCCTCCCCATCAATCTCCTGAGTCAGTCAGAATTAACACTGATAATTTTACACTGTTTAGGAGGTCCCTCGGTTCAACCTTCAATTTTAAGATTTTTCAATTTTAAAACAGAAAAATATATATTTTCATATAAATTAAAATTTGAATGAACACAGTTGAGTGGATTTTGTTAATAAAAATATAAGAGGAGTCCATTTCCATTCAAAATGGCGCTAGGATGCCTGCAGAACGGGGTTAATAAATGGGGAAGTACTTGAGTACTTGCACTTTGGTATTATTTTAGATTTGTACTTGGGCTTCTTACTATAGACATTTAGATGATATTTAATGATATTTAATCACATGACAATATGTTTTTCTGAGCATATCGTGGACTTAAAAAACACTCACCAACTGCATGTTTTATTAAAAGAATGCATAATTAGTCCTGTTTCACTGAATTTAGCAATTTTTTTTTATGTGACATTTCTAGAGCTTTTTTTGTCTGTTCTAACCTATCCAACATGATGCACACTGAGTATCACGAAAAAGTATCATACATATATTTTTTTCATACTGCTCATCCCCAGCTTATGTTTTCATTCTGACCTTCAAATTACTCGTCACAAATTTTGAAGGCCAGAAGATTTTTCTCTTTTCTGTTAACAATCATTATAGTTCTTGTGCATGTGACCGAACTTACAACATCCAATCAAATTCATTTCAGTGTAAAATGAAACTGCCCCACAGTTTTGCCACTTCCATTTCTGTGCTACCTGGGAAAGAGATATTACCAGGACGCGCTATGTGAAGAAGGTAAGCTGGCAGAGGCAGTGTGATGCTCTGGGCGATGTTCTGCTGGGAAACCTTGGGTTCTGGCATTCATGCAGATGTTACTTTGACATGTACCACCTACTCAAACACTCTTTCAGACCAAGTACACTCCTTCATGGCAGTCGTATTCCCTAATGGCAGTGGCGTCTTTCAGCAGGATAATGTTGCCACACTGCAAAAGTTGTTCAGGAACAGTCTGAGGAACATGACAAGATGTTAACTTAGGCTCCAAATTTCCCAGATCTCAATCTGGTCTCGCATCTGTGGCATGTGCTGGAGAAACTATTCACATCCATGGAGGCCCCACATTGTGATTAAAAGGACCTACTGACAACATCATGGTGCAGACACCACAGCACACCTTCAGAGGTCTTGTAGAGTCCATGCCTCAACAGGTGTGAGCTGTTAGGTGACACAAAGGGACCTACACAATATTAGGCAGGTGGTTTTAATTTTATGGTTGACTGGTTTAGGTGCAAATAGGATCCATCCTTATCCAATATGCACCCTTTCCTCACCATGTTGTGTCAAAGATCCAAAAATAAAATAGCTTCTCTTCACAACTACTCATGTCAAACTGAACAAACAGGATAAAAACAACAATGGCCTATCTAGCCCCTAGGTTTCCATAATTGTTGAACTATGTAAAGCAAACGTATATTGACAGAGGCAAGATCACATTACAAATAATTAACTATACACTCCAGTTATATATACAATACACTTCCCGTTAATGAGAGCCCAACAATATCAAGCAGGCGTCTTTGACACACTAAAGCGTGTCCAAATGTCAGTTTGTGAAAGTGAGCCTTTGGCCTTTTGTTCACAGATTATAGCACTCTCACCACAAGCATCCTGATGCCAGAAGCACATAATTCATGGTTTCAAAAAAAACACACACACAGTAGAAGATGACAGCCTGCTGTTCTCCGTGTCACTTTTTAAACATGCACGCCGTGTTTGTCTGTGATTTTAAGGCTCATCGCCAGACGCTGATAACTCTCAGACAGACGCTGCGGCACACTCAGACGACAGATCAGAGAATAAATGGGGTGATTATATGCCACGCTTGTCTCGACTGATGCTCAAGGGAGGGTTTTGATGTCATCAAACAATAACTAGCATGACTATTCCATCAAGAGCTTTTGTTTTTGGACACTAAATACTAGAAACTGTACAGTGTACCGAACATCTCAGTGGCCTTCAGTGGCAAAATTAGGAAGGGTTTAGAGGAGATTATTTTCTTAGCATCAAATGCAACAGATTTCCAAAAGTGCAGGTGAATTTAATTAGTAAGTGGTACCAGAAGGACCATATGGAAGTTCTCCTGGAGTTACTGTGGGTTTGTTTCAAGACCAGAGAAGGCCTTTAGCTACTATTGCCCACACACTCTGCCTGTTTTAATAAAGTCAGATCAGTGAAGACCTCACACGAACCATTTCTGAAGTGGGCAAGAACAGAAGGGGCACTCTTAACCTAACCTCAGTCTGCCACATCTGTAGCTTAGGGTCGACCACAGACAATAATTTTGATAAGTTTCTCTGTACTTAGCAAAAGAACCTCTTCACTCAAATCACACTTATAATTAGGAATGTCCATTCTGGATAATTTTGATGTTCAGGTATACATAAGAGTTAACCAATGGACAACAGATAAACCATGGGGAAGGAAAACATAGTATTTCACCTATTATTAATATAGCATACAAACAAATATGGTGCACTGCCGCTAACAGGCTAAAAACTATTTTTAAAAAATGTTTAGCAGTTCACTGACATGTAGATTTAATTACCTTTTTTTCTTATTTTTCAGGAATTTAAAGGAATATAATCTCTTGGTCACCAGGTTTGAGTAAGCTTGAGTAGGTCGACCTGAATGAACTAACCTTTTTACATTTACAACATACAGTCTTGTCAAGAGTCACTTACATTTGAATCATTTTACAGTAGGCGACTTTAGTGTTGGGAGTCTTGCCCAAAGGCTCTTATAGGAATAGGGCAGTGTGTTCGCCTGGACAGGGAACCGAACCCCAGCCTGCCACATGGAGGACAGCAGCATTACCCACTATACTACACCAACTGTTTATGCTAACAACTGCAACACATGGGTGCAGCAGCACAGGGTGATGACTTTTAGGCTTCTATTTAAGTGGATCACGTTAGCTTGTCGAAGTAAAATCAAGAACAGAGAAACATCCTTTTATTGCTTGTGAAAGAATATTTCTGCAAAAAAATTAATTTACACAATTTTCCACTTATCCCTGAGGTAGCTGATTGGCCAAGACAGGTTTGGAGTATAAATTTTGCTTCTTTAGTTTAAAACTGCGAGGCTAAAGTTGCTAGCAAATACTAGTAGTCAATAGTCACCCAAATCTTTTCAGTAAATACATCCCCAAAACCAAATATATCTCTCCCAGCTCAAGCTGCACCCAGCTCTTCACTGAGGTGGCACAGACTTGTTAATGTGGTTTAGGACACAGTATTATTTACTGAAAAAATTAACAAAACATCAACGTGTAGCTGAACACTGCAGGCAGTTTAGACAACAGGGTCAATTTCTACAAATCACCCCAAGGAGAAGGAGTGCTAATCTAGAACTGTTTTTTGTGACTATGACTATCATGACTACAGAGGAATCTGATCTAAGATCAGTCCTACCCAGCTTTAATGTTGTCTTAAATGACTGTCTGTAGCTATCAACTTCTAGTGTTTATTAGCAACATTAGCCTCATAGTTGCAGTGCAAAAATGAAGAAGAAAAATTTGGACATCAAACTTGTCTAAGCTGATCGTCTACAGAGGACAATTGTGTAAATCTGACTGTTCCCTTCAGATCGCTTCTGTTTTACAGTAACAAGGTATGTTGCATGTTAAAACCTAACAGCATTTCAGTGTTGAAAATTCCCAATTTAGCTGTCTCCAATTCCATCCACCAGCTAGGATTCCCCAATCCTGCGATACCACGAAAGCTGGGAGAGTAAAAGGCTTGCATGAGCTTCCTCCAAGTCACGGGAAGACAGCCACCACATCTTTCTCGAACTTCCCCTAATGCACCAACACTGGACAGCTTAACGCACTTGGAGGACAGCCCTGACTGTCAGTTGTGTTACATCAGCTGACAGATGCCCACACTGGCTAGCATCGTGTAAAGTGCTGGGGGAGAGGGAGGCCATCCTACCAACCATCCTACCAAGTCACACTAAACTGTTACACTGCTGTATTGTCTGTTTATTGTATTGTTTGTCATTATGCTGTTAGCTGCCTCTTGTACAATAACATACTTATACACCAGTCACTCTGCAAGGTTTACATCCCATTCACACTACACTGTTGCATTGTTGTGGTGTCCATTTATTGTATTGTTTCTGTCGTAACTTGCACTTTGTTAAATGTTGTTATATGTTGCACCGTGGCCCATGGAAAAACGTCTCATCACACTCTGTACGTGTACACAGCTGCTGATGACACTAAAGTAATTTTAAACCTTGAAGTCAATTGTGCTCTCTTGGACCCCTGGCCATGGATGAATGTGGTACCACCAGGGATTGAACCCATGGTGACAGGGTCAACACTTGAGAGCATCCATCACTTTCTGTGATGTACCATAACGCTATCCAGATACTGAATTCAGTATTTGAATAGAGGCACCAGAACGGCTAACTAAGTACTTTAGTATCCATGTATCCATCATAGAAGCCAAAGGCCAGTTGTTGTTGCTCCTGCCTATTGTTTTTCATTACAGGGGTGTTTTGAATCAGCAAGTTTTCTGTTCCTTTCTATTCTGCATTGATATTATTCTATCAATAATCAACTGTACGTTGTCGATGTGGCACGTTAAGTGTATATATATATATATAAGTTTCAGGACAGTGTGAGAACCAGAGGAGAGTTCTAAGTGCTGAAATATTTATGTAAGGAGTAGTGCAAGAAGATATATTAAAACCCTTAAGACTGAAGTCTACATCCACCTACATTCTGAAAGGGTTTATCATCAAAACCTAATGCCCTAATAAAACATATATGCAAAAGCCACCTGCTGCTGTAGGCCTAAAACATATCTGAATCTGCATCTTTCTCGGGGCAAAAAAAGGAAAACTGTAAGTACCAATTTAGTGGGAGAGCACAGACGTTATTTTAGGGAAACCACAGAGTCCTTTATTATACGTTCAGCTTAACTTCTGCTTTGTGGGCAACTTTTATTTCTGTCAGAAAGAGAAGACACACCCTCAGTCTAGAGCTTAACATAAATATCCTTGCCATTCTGGAGTATACGTTAAAAGCTTTCAAATACATGCGGAATACAATGTGCCAGCAAATTGTCTTACTGCCTTTATGTACCATTTAACAGTTAACTGAGGCCTCTGACCGCTTCCAGTCCATCATGAAATCTTACAACCTGGCTCATGCAAGAGTCGTGACATTTTTCTGTTAGTGGTAATTTCTGAGGGAGGTCACACATGATGCTCTAAACTCATCACTGATTTCTCACCACAGCAAGCAGGGGTTTAGCACAGAAACGGGTTAACACTCAGACCCAAACAGTGCTTGGCTGAAAGGAGCGATCAGTTAAGATTTCCATAAAAATAAGTGGGTTAACTTGGAAATAGACATAAATGACTTCAACACAAATTCACACGGCATACTGTATGACAGGGTGTGCCCTGGCATCGTCCTTTGGAAAGCATGCTGACCAAAATTGGCGGCCCACGGCGGTCACCAATGAAACCCTCACATCATTAAACACAGAACCTCTCATTCTCTCTAGAGGCTCGCTCTCAAATAGCACCGCTGAGCTGCAGGCTGGGACATCCCGGCACGGACGAGAAACCGCTCTCTTCTGGGAGCCATTCTGGAAGTGCTCAACATTTTCAAAAGTGTCTCTGCAAATAAACATTCATCCCAGCAAAAGCCACGGCCAGTTCATGGCACCCAGGCTGCCACACTTCGTAAAAAACAATTTAAATCACAGCCATTCGTAAAAATAAATGAATTTCTGTTTCTGACACTCAGTGCTATATTGAGATCCTGCTGGGTAACTTCCTGTGTGGTAACACCTCGGAGCTTAGCTGGATGGGATTTGTGTACCTGAGGCAAATTCAATAAAAATATTGGCCTGAAAGCCACAAACTTGATTTAGAACGTCAACAAAGAAGCACAAACATAATGAGTGAAACCCAGCACACAGCAGACAACCCAAGAGATGTTTAAAGCAGTAAAAGTACCTTCGATCAAACCTGATTTGTTAATGTCACTTTACATTGGCATTATACATGTGACGAATTATGCAGCCTACATCTTACTAACTGGTTTCACCTCAAAGAGAACTCGATGTTTTATTTGGGAAATTTACACACAGAGAAAACCTCGATGTTGAGCTGCCGCCTACAGTGTTTATAAGCGTCCAGCCGAGTACAAACGACCACTGTAGAAGAGAATTCAACTCTGTGGGCATTAATGTAACAGCTGCAGCTTTTAATAACACCGTAGGCGTTAAACCACTGCTGTAGATGTTAATTCCACTACTGTAGGTGTTCATTCACAGGGGACTTTACTGTTTGAACTGAATCCACCTGACAAACTATTTTGTCATCTGCTTGTGTACTGAACCTACACAGCAAAACTTCCTGAATACTTACAGCGCTGAACAAGCACCTTCAACCAACTCTTCTACCTCCATTTTAAAGTGCTAAATTAACACCCACAGTGTTTATATAAATCCAGTGTCCCACAAAGTCAGCAGAGTAAGAATTCAACACTATTAACATTCAGTCCTGTCACATTTAAAGGCTTTATTAAAGCTCATCCCCATAAAACCGCGTTTATATCTTCAGAAAACAACACACCTGAGCCCAGACCTGTGACGTAGTACAGGTATGACCTCACTGTCATCGATTACACACTATGTGGACAAAAGTATTGGGACACACCTCATCATTGTTGAATTCAGGTGTATAAAATCAAGCATACCAAGACATTTTGGACAACACAATGCTTCCAACTTTGTGGACACAGTTTGGGGAATAACCTTTTCTATTTCAGTATGAATGTGCCCCAGTGCACAAAGCAAGGTCCATAAAGACACTCCAAAACCTTCCGAGAAGAGTGAAAGCTGTTAAGCCGCAAAGAGGAGACCAGCTCACTGTTAAAGTCTATGTATTTGAATGCAATGTCATTAAAGTCCCTGTTGGAGTAATGGTCAGGCGTCCCAATACTTTTGTCCAGTGTGTCTCGTCTAACTGTAACAAGGTTGCATTTACAATAAAGCAGGACTTTATCCCCAGACAGGCAGTGCAGAGTGCAGGGTTTATCTCAGGTCTGCTGCAGGATCAGTAACTCCAGTAACTCACCGGTCTTAGCAGCATCCTGCCCGGCCACGAGAGACACCTGGACCAAGGCGAGCACCAGACACACGCTTATCCTGAGACCCCGGGTCATTCTGAAGACGGCAGCCCCCTGGGGTCCAGCGGAGCGGGCAAGAGGGGATGAGGCTTCAGCGTCCAGGTGCTGTGCCCCTCTAAACCAGAGCTCTACACACACCAGCCACACTGCCACTGGCGCGCGCTCGTGGCAGCGCTCATGCAGGCGTGGCCCGCCCACTTCTGCCCTCGAAGCCTCTCATCACAGACCTAAACCTAAAATACGCAACATGGACAAAAGTATTGGGACGACTGACCATTATACCAACAATGACTTAAATGACATTGCATTCAAATACATAAACTTTAATATGGAGATGGTCCCCCTTTGTAGCTATAACAGCTTCCACTCTTCTTGGAAGGTTTTCCACCAGATTTTGGGTGTGTTTCTGTGGGAATTTGGCCCATTCATTCTGTAGAGCATTTATGAGGTCAGGCACTGATGTTGGACGAAAAGGCCTGGCTCGCAATCTCCGTTCCAGTTCATTCCAAAGGTGCTGGATGGGGTTGAGGTCAGGGCTCTTTGCGGGCCAGTCAAGTTCTTTCACACCGAACTCGTCCAACCATGTCTTTATGGACCTTACTTTGTGCACTGGGACACATTCATGCTGGAAAAGGTTCTTCCCCAAACTGTGTCCACAAAGTTGGAATCATGGTGTTGTCCAAAATGTCTTGGTATACTGAAGCATTAAGATTGCTCTTCACTGGAAGTAAGGAGTCTAGTCCAAACCCTGAAAAACAGGAGTGTCCTAATACTTTTGTCCATATAGTGTAACATCTGGACAGAAAGTGTGTGTGGGCAAACACAAGTGACAATTTCAAAAATAAAGGCCATATCAAAGTTATAATGGTCCGACATTATGAAAGTATCAACTGTATGATCAAGTTACTTATTTATTAAGGGCCTTAAGTGTTAAGTCTAACATAAGTTATCTAAAATTAGTTAGCTACGTTTCTGGGACATGAATCAGGCTCAGTCTAAATTATAAGGTCAGTGATGATTAATCTCAGCTTAAGGTTACATTTCAGGTTGATTTTTCAGTGACCATCCTCAATAATTCCATCATCGAGACAAAGTCATTCAGAGTGGTTCGAAGCTTGAGTTTCTTTACAGTGGTGGTGATGATGGTGATGTGTCTAACACAAATATATTTTATTTACTTTTACAAGCCACCAGAAAAAAAAGACATGTGTCTTCTGAGTTTTTTGTATAGGATATCTATGTATTTATATCATACATTTTGATAAAAATAAAAAATAGATAAATATGAAATAAACATTTTCTTAGGGGAATATTTTGCCTTACAGTGCCCTGCCTCTCCCTCTTCGCCATGAATAGATGTAAAATATATATGTTTTAAGACAAAACCTTTTCTCAAAACTATCGTAAAACAATGTCACAGGCATCTAGCAGCTTATTTATAACTATTTCATAGTAGACGTCTATCATCACCACTTTGAATCTGTAAGTCTCTCAAAATATTTCAACTCAAACCACCGTAAATGACTTTCTTTACACCATAATCATTTAATTAAGCAGAAATTATTGAAAATTGTACATTTTCTAAATATATTGAAAATAATTAAAAAGTGGGTGGAATTCACCTTTCATGTAGACCTTTAAACCCACTCCAATATGTTAAATATGCCTCGGAAGTGATCATATATCTTTTCTGCACTCCAAGTTTAGATCTTATGAAGAAGTGTTTAGGAACCTGACAGACATTTCCTAGAGTTTATTCCTTGGGGTAATTAGCTGTTTTGCTGTTTTGAGGTAGACCTCTGCACTCTCAATACATAGAGATGCTAAAAACAGCTGTGTTAAAGGTGATAAGTGATGCAGATTTATCACTCTGCCTCTGGAGACAGGACCTCTAGCAGACTGAAGACGTCTATGAAACAAGAAGAGGAGAAAAGCAGCTGTGGTGGTCGTGTTTATTCTGTTTTACTGTGTCTCAATAGGCTCAGGCTTCATGCCAGATGGATCCTGGTCAGTCAACGGATGTGCTGGCTTAATATTGGACCCGCAAGTTCTAATAGCCCTCCTTTTGTAATTAACATTTTTATGACATGTATTTATAAGTATTTTACCCAGTCTTGTATTCATATACAAGAAATAACTCCAAAGTAGATGTGTATCCAAGTATTTTTTGAACTGGACAGTATAATTATACTATTTGTCATCAGCTTTTGCAAGTTAAAGAGCCAGAATTATGGAAATAACAAAGGGATCTTGTTTTTATAAACTTTTTTTAGACTTTGATGTAATATGTAAAAATTGTTTAGAAATATACCCACTCTATATACGGAAACTACACAGCAAAAACAGACCTATTTTGAATTCAGTGTTTTTGTGACATCACAAGAAACAACTCATTTACATATATTTGCCCTGCCATAGTTTAGCTCAAAACATTCACCTTTAAGTGATTTTTTAGTATGAGGCACTACAGAGCAGCCAGTCAGAACAGAGGACATTTACATCTACCATGCTTAAAGGCACAGTAACATAAACAGTCTTTTTTATAATAATGGTTAAAGCGAGGTTGGAAAGGGGTCATGAAAAAATTAAATATGACTTTGTTTACCACATAAAACCACACAAACATTATAAGTGTACCTCAGAGAAAAAAATACAAGATAAATGCAGGATATGGGCCCTTTACAAGCTTAGCGCCTGAAACATTATTCTTCTGCTCTATAATGGTGTAAACAGAGATGTAGGTCATGTTCGCTGAGGCTTCAGCATGAATGCATGTTCCTGATTTGTTAGTTGTCCACAGAATCCATCAGGTGATCATTCTGAATGGTCAGAAGACATTCACACTATTAAGGACATTCCTTAGCAGCTAGCAAACTCATTAGATGACCTACGTACTTGCTATGCATAGCTTTCCCCATGTTTCTATCCTCGGAAAGGAAATGTTCCTAGTTAGGCTGTGCCTGTAGTTATTTTCAGCACCTGAAGAGAGCTTCGCTATAACCCCTCATTGTAACTGTTTTGGTTGGACCGCTTACCATATGGCATGATTTAAACTCTTGCAAATGGCACAAGCCATATCTCTGTATGATCTAAGCACCAGAGTGAGTCCTGTATAAGAAACAAACTGAGCAACACTGAGTTTCCTTCTTGCTCATTTCCTTTTTTCCTTACAGTTGCTCAGTGGACTAAACTAGGCAATTTGTTCCCATGGCAAATTACAGGTACTTATTTACTGTTCTTATCGTCATAATTGCCTGGCTAACACTCTGACCTCAGGGACGTCCCAGGACAAGGCCACAATGAACCAGTGTAAACGCTGACCCACTTGCTTGTTTTCCGACATCTACAGACAGAGCTGTGTAAGAGCCCTTTTTCAGACGTAGATGTTTCACAAAATGTTCCTCAAACAGGATCTGGCTTTACTTTCTCCACCCAATAGTGAAATTACAGGGGGAGCCCCATGAGGTCATGTGTGAGTGGTTTATTCCATAAATATCGTATCTTTGCCCTTTCTAAGAATTCTCTGCTGTTTTACATGATCACCACTCAGCAGCAGGTCTATGGCTCAGTACAGCAGGTAAAAGGCAGTAATAAAAAGTATGTAAGTGCTCATTAGTGCCATGCTTTACCATTATTTCCTTTACTTTCAAAGCAGCAAATATTATAGGCCGCATTCTCTACATTTGTCTTGTATTTTTTTACATTTGTGTGAATTTAAGTAACTACATTTTTTTACATTACTTTTTTCAACCTTTCTTTAGTCCTCAGATTAAACAGGCTCTTTTGATTACTGTGCCTTTTTGACTGATATACTCTGTTATGGTGGGTGCCCTGTATTTGAGCCTCTTTGTAAAAGTCCAAGGCTGAAACAGTTGTTCATTGAGAATGGGTGGGGCTAAACTCCTGACTGGGTGGATATATGCAAATGTCTTTTGTTTTTTGGGACATCACAAAAACAATAGTACTGTTTTTGCAGCTTAGTTTCCACACAGTGACTATGTGGACTGTATATTTTATACGTGTTGTAAAGTTCTTATTTCAAAAAGTGAGGAAAATTTGGTTTTCCATGATATGGCCCCTTTAATGTTTCAGGTCTGAATGTTCTCTGGTGCTTCAAACACACTTGGGACAACCAACAGCTATTCCAGGGAAGGATGTTACATGTTTCCGTAGTGGACGCACTTGTGGAGTAGCTCTAAATTTAACATGCTGAATGCAGAATTAAAAGCCCAGATGTTACAGATGATACTCTGGTAGGAAAGGACATGTGCTTTATCATTTAATTTGCATTGATCCAGAGGGCATTTAACATTTTCCTCCAGGCTGATAGGTTAATTATGTAAAATGTAAAATACTAATAAGTTAATTGATGTTGTTCTTTCTCGGCCATGCTAATTAGCATCAGTTCATTTGTGCTGGTGGTCACCTGTTCAGATTACACTGAGTGGCAGCCGATTCATTATGCTAAAGACAGTCAACCTTCAAACTGCTTTTTAACAACAATTAGCCGAGTAATTACAGCATAGTTTGAGCAATTAGCCTATTGATTGTTACACGTAACTTGAACTATTACCAACAAATACTAGCAATCTCACTGTATGGATGAGCCATTTGTTAATAGAGTTATGATGTATGGTAAATGCTTTGGTATCAGTCCATCTAATGTTGACAAGGCAGACAGGAGAGAACACGGTACATTTGACAGAAGACACCCTTATCAGCTTACTGTTCCCTCTTCATTATTTATCAGCCCTGCCCCTGAACAGCCTCAGAATGTTCCCTCTTCTCACTCTGCTCACAAGAGGAAAATATGAAGTCTAGGTGGAGGCCTTCTGGAGCCATGGTGTTTATGAGAACATTCCTGTCACTCTGACTGACCGCACGTGTCTGGCAGTGAATTTTTGCCATGTTTGCTGCTGCAACAAAGAACTTTGTGAAGCAGGTGGGGGACACTGGGCGGCTGATCCCCGTCCCCAGCCTCAGCGAGGCCGACCGATACCAGCCCCTCAGTCTGGTGACCAAGAAGAGGAGAAGACACTTCTTAAAGAAGACCAAATATGCCTCAACCCCCTTCTCGCTGAAAGACATACTCGTGGGAGAAAAGGAGATTACTGCAGGTAGGAATCCCGTCTTATTATGTGTTGTACTGGGCAATATGACAATATGTGACAGGCATTGTAGTAAATTACATTTCAGTACACTTTTCTGAGCATATTGTGGATATCACGACCTGTACTTCTAGAACACTGAGCAACTGTATGTATCAAAACCCAACTGTATTTAGGTTTATTGAAGAAGGAAACAACAACAACTAGCATATAGTTGTTGCATAACCTGCTTCAAAGACAATTTTAACACTTTGCAGCCCTTTTTAAAGGCTTCCTACATAGTTACTGCATGACACATGCATAAGCTCTAAATAACATATTTAAAACATAATACTCAAGTACTTATGAACAACTTTGATCAGTATTTGTGACATAACATCAGATCTTTATGAAGTTAATGACATGTTAACATAAGGGGTCCTCAGAGTGACTGTTCCACTATTAAAGATAGTTATGAAGAACTTATAAAGTAGTTAACGTCACCATATTCTGTGTAATTGCTATGAAGGATGGCCTCAGATTAAAGTAAAAGATGCCCTCAAATTAAAGTGGTTTGAGGTGATCTTCTATAAAATTCATATATGGCACTCTTAAGTAGACTTCTGTCTTATAAGTTCAGTTTATGAGTATGATGCTTCTCATAAGAGTGTTATGAATGGAGGACACTTTAGTTGAAGGCCCCTTACATTAATACAATGTTATCGCTATACTGTATATCAAATTCTGACATAAGTTGTTCATAAATATTCAAGTATTCCTTTTTGAATACGTTACTATATTCTTAATGTATGTATTATAAAATCCTTATGTAGGAAGCCTTCAAATTATGTTTAAATTATTTCATTATGTTCTACAAATATATGTTAGTACAATATAATACAGAGGCCAAGAGAGCCACAGCATTAATTGATTATGAGCAATGTGTAACCTAATCCATCTGTGGTTATTAGGAGTGTCCTCCTATCAGCTTCTCAACTACGAAGACAAGTCAGATGTGTCTCTAAACGGGCGCCTGGGAAACCATCTGATTCATGAAGTGGGCGTCAACATCAGCGGTTCAGACTCTGTGGCAGTCAAAGCGTCCTTTGGGATCGTGACCAAACATGAGGTGGAAGTTCCCACCTTACTGAGGGAGCTGAACTCGAGGTACAAAGAATGAAATTAGGAAAAGGCAGTGGATCGTGGAGAAAAACAGTCACATGAGTTATGAGGTTCTAGCATTATATGTAGAAGTTTGAATACCTCATGCATGTATTATTGAAAATATATTCACATTTTCTACAGGGAACAAATTTGTCTAAAAATGTGCATTTTTTTCTGCAGTCTTCATGCACTTTTTTGAGTTTAACATACTGGAAAAAAGTAAAATATAACTTTTGCAGAAGCCACATTTTATGTTGTTTATGTTAACAGTAAGTGTGCATTAAAATGTGTAGAAGTGTGTTCTCTCTAGAGGTTGTGTACTTATTTCCACATGTCATTTGATCAGGGATGCCCAAACTTTTGCACATAACCATGTTTCTTTGATGGACACATTCATTGCCGATAATTTTGATAAACAGTAATAATGACTAAAATACAATACATAAATTGCAGTGAAATGCATCTCAAAGAAAAAAAGACAGAAGAAATTAAACATTAGATAAAGAAGGAAATAAAAATATATTTAAAAAAAATTGAAAGTAAAAGTAAAATGCTAATAAAACTATATCAAATGATAAGGAAGTCTAAAATTCTAATTGACATTGCTGTGTTGATTTCTTCTCTTCTTTTAGGAAAGTTGACCTGGACCACTGTTTGATCCGTCAATCAAAAGACAGTGGGAGAACAGTGCTGTGTGTCGTCATGGAGAGTATTCGCACCACGAGACAATGTTCTCTCACTGTGCACGCTGGCATGCACGGAACTACCATGAGGGTAATCACACACTCTCTCGCTCTCTCTCTCTCACACACACACACACACACACACACATTCACACAGAAGCATCCTGCAAGGCACATCTCTTAAAGCTGTCTCTCTTAAAACGTAAAACTCTCTCTCACACACACATGTATATATATATATATATATATATGTAGGTATGTACACATACGTATACACACATACACGTTAACACAAACATACACATACACACAGAAGCATCCTACAATGCATATGTCTTAAAGGTGTCTCCTACAGTTTCAGATAGATGATGGCCGAAACCCCAAAGGCCGCGATAAAGCCATTGTAATTCCAGCCCACACCACCATAGCCTTCAGTATATTTGAGCTTTATGTGCGACTCGATGGACGTTTAGGTAAGTAGCACTGGTAACTCACACTGCCACTTCTTTAATACACCCTTAATACATACAATGAATTTCCACCATTCATATATCAGGTGGTGTTTCAGCTTTTAAACCATTTTAGCTGTTTTCCAGTGCTCAGAGCACCAATGATAAGAAGGGCAGTTAAAGGATGCATGTATGGAAAATGACAGAAAGCTGTTATGTAGAACTATTGCTATGTAGTCCTGCATATGTATGGAAACTGGCCTCATCACCGTTTTCCCCCTCTGTAATCAGATATATGTGTAGCACCAGAGTCGATGGGGGGCTTTGAGAGAGAACAGATCCGTGAGCAGCTTGGAGGGTTCATCGGCAGGTTTTCTGTGGGCAGACTGCGAAGGTTCCTCTCAGGGATCATTTATGGGAACCCCTTCAGAGCAGGTAGTATGTCTGAGTCCTGTAAGAGCTTTTAAGTATGTTTGCCATTGTAGTACTCCATTGTGCCATTCCCAAATTCTCACTTGTATAGCCATAATTTAAAATAAGATTAAAGGAATATCCCAATATGAGACATGTTTGAAGTTTACTTCTTTAGATTTGCATTTCAGTTATGAGTTTAACGTAGCTAACAAATAACTGAGCTTATATCTCAAAAATTAGCGTGGTTTCTTACTGAATGCCTAAATCATCACACATTTGCCACAAACTGTAAAATTGTAATCTCAAATAGACTTGCTTAAGTGGTTTCTTACGTTCTATGGAATACCGTCTGTACTTCTATACATTTTTTCCAGAAAACAGTATATCACATGGTGAAGCCACGTAAACACTGCAGGCATACAGTCTGCATGATGCTAATTGGTGGGGTATAAGCTTCCATTAGTCTTATAGCCCCAGTGCAAATCTCAGAAAAGTTAGTAACACTTTACTGAAGCATTCATAAAGCTCTATGTCACCTACATAAACATTATAAAGGCTCATTCCAGGAAGTGTCCGTAGTCAGAAAGACTGCTTTTGTTTTGATCTTATGTCACCTCAACCACTATTTTACTGCAATAAGGAATATGCCTTTATAAATGTCCATGCAGGTTTGTGTCAGTTTACATGTAATAAGTGTTTATGTAGTCGTCATGTAGCCTTGAACGCTGGCCTACAATAAATTGATACCAAAACGTTTTATGGATGATGCGTTGTGGATGGCAGACTTTAGGTTTTAGAGTAAACAATATTTCCAAATGAGAATAATCTATGAACACTAAAATCAGTGACTAGAAAACTGGTCTATGATATATACATATATATAGATATATAAAACTACCAAACCACCCTAACACACTTGTATCTACAGATGACAGAACGTTTGAGGAGCTCACCCATTCAGACATGTACATGGACGACGTGGCGGACTACTATGAGAAGGCGGCCAGCATGACTGACCTGTCCACCTCTTACCTGCGGGAAGACAAGCACACACGAGTCAACCTGCTCAACCACAACATCCCCAAAGGCCCCTGCGCCCTTTGTGGCATGGGCCACCAGCGCCGCGAGACCGTCTACGGCTGCCTGGAGTGTACATCCAGCGGCCAGAAGTACGTCCGGCTGCACGCAGTGCCATGTTTCGACCTGTGGCACAAAACCCGGTGATGAGTGGACAGGCAGAGGCCTAAAGGGATTAGCGATATGAAGTCTGGAACTAAACTGTAAGGTCACTGGCCAAGTCTTTAGGTCAACTGGGGACGTGTAGAAGTCTAAGTCAAGATCTGTTTCCAAAACACTGTCCACTTTATTAGAAATGCCTACTTTGTATTTGCTCACCTGTGTGGGTGTACAGTAGCCCATCTGTTGTCAGGCACAATTTGTCAGCTCCTTATTCATCATTCTGACCACATGACCACTCTTGACCAGAAACTATTTTGATAATGGACCATTCTCAACTCAACAGTGACACTGACATGGAAGTAGCATGGCAATGTGTTTAGCACACGTACAGGTTTTCACACACGTCAGGGCCACTGCTAGAGCGAAACCAAAACTATCCATCCAAGAGCGGCTCTGTGGTCAGAAACTGATCATGAATGAAGGGCCAGAGGATGGCTAACAGTTTAACACAGCTGCACTGAGTACGGAAACAGGCTTGAGTCTGAAACTCTACACCAGCAATGTGGACCTACAAAGTAAAGGTTTCTACTAAAGTGGCCAATGACTCAATGTTTTTTCTGAGGCTCCAGTGTAGAGAAACAGCAAAATGAGTGACTGAAAGTGGCAGTACTTAGTGTTAGGCTTTGTGAGGACAGACTGGATATACCACAAGATGAAAAGGTTTGTTTTAAATGAAGATTCACCATTACATTTGTTCAGGCTTAATTTAACTCTCAAACATTTCAACTTTTCCCATGCAAGCAACTGCCATTTTTTAAGGGAGAACCGAGCTGCCGCTCAGTGTTTTGGAATAAACAGAAATAATAAAATCAACACAATTTTTACCATTTGTTAATATCACTTGTAATATAGTGCTCATCATTTTGTTTACATACCAGCCGTGATCCTACGGTGGCCCTGAAGTGCAAACCACACCAACAAATTACTAAACACAACAACAAATTGAGAAACACAAACTAAT
>JBBPCZ010000115.1:2871232-2920717 GCA_037974445.1 Brycinus macrolepidotus | reverse complement strand
TCAATTCGATTTTGTGCTTCTCAATTTTGTTTTTGTGATTCTTAATTTGTTTTTGTGTTTCTCAATTTTGTTGTTGTATCTGAACTAGTTTGTGTTTCTCAATTTGTTGTTGTGTTTAGTAATTTGTTGGTGTGGTTTGCACTTCAGGGCCACCGTATGATCCAGATCTTTCTCTGAATATGAGTTGCGAGTATTTTGTCACCAAGATATCATATGAAGGGCAGTGGACATGCAGACTGAGCAGATCCTCTTACCCTCATGTGAGCACCAGCTGCTGACTTCTCTCTCTCACACACACGCACACCGTACTTGAATAATTGAGGGTTATTAATAAATTAACCAGTGGATCATGTGAGGGCAGGAAATGGGTTCTGTCTTTTCTCAGGTGAGAACTAGGCTGTGTTTTTGTTTCCGTGAGTAATTCAGACTAACGCAGGCCTACTTTCCTGCTCGTTACACAGGGCAGGGTTACCAGCATGAGCATTTGAAACTAGCTGTCCATGATGATGAAAACCTCCTTGGAAAGAACACTTACTGTGTAAACATCACTGTTTTCTGTGTCTGAAAAGGCACTGGTCTGAAAGAGCTTGAATTAACGCAGTGTGCAGCCTAAATTCTTAACCTGTTTACTGTTTGATTTGGGAGAGGGGTGGGGATGTTGTGTATTATGTCAGTTTCATGGAGCTGTCCTTGTTTTTTTGAAACAGTAATAAAGCATTTGACTGGAGTAGTAGTCTGGTTCACCTTTATTGACCTACATTAACAGAGCACTGCTGCGACTGACCCTTCATTCTACTCTTTTACTAAGAAGTAGAACACTAACACTTGGGCTTAAGGTAACCAAGGATGAAACTTTGATCATTCTGTAGGTGATTTTAGGGTTATGCAGACAAATTCAAAAGCCTTCGTTTCTCAGGACATTTCTGAGACCCATTTTTGGTGCCACACTGCAGCTTACAGCTCCTCCTGGTGATGAAAGACATCATTACACTCAAGACTCCCTTCGAATTAAAAGTAAAGTGGCCCCTTACAGTCACGCGTGAACACACCACAGCACAGCACACAGCGTGAACAATGTGAAATTCTTCCTCTGCATTTAACCCATTCACCAAGTGAAGCAGGGAGCTGCCACCAACAGGGGGCGCCCAGGCAGCAGTGTGGGAGGACGGTACCTTGCTCAAGTGTACCTCAGTGATGACACTAGTAGTCCTGGGATTCAAACCCACGACCTTGTCTGGGAATCCTGAATCCCAGTTAGGACAAAAAAAAAAACAAAAAAAAAAACAGGCAGGAATGTTTTCCCCAATTCTTTATTACTTAAAAAAATAATTACCAACAATCTGCATGAAAAACAAGTCTGCACATATACATGCCTCAACATCTCAGTGTAGTAACATACATCGAATCACCTCACACGCTGCCTTTTTCCTCACTTTCCTCACTCTTGCAAATGATCACAAGACATGGGGACACGTTAAGATAATTTAATACTTACAATCAACCAAAAATAGAAGTGTATAAATAGACTTTTTGCTTACTTCAATTTACAATTCCAACAGAAGGAGCAAGAAGTAGATTTTTTCCATTTAGAGCTGAAATGGCAGGAAGAATGAATATACAAAGGTAAACGGTGTGGAATGTTGAACTCTGATGAGAACAAAGGCCCAAGGCTGTTAGTGTGGATTTCTTTCATACACCAATCATATCCTGCATGTAGGCTTCTAAACATTTTAGTAACCAGCCACATGTCTGACAGTGAGCCATCACTAATGCAACTGACTGGCAAAGGATGAAAATGCTACTTTCTGCTCCTCTTAAAAAGTCTGTCCTTGACTGTGCGACCATTGAATGTCTCATTTGGAAATGACCATTTTTTGTTTCCAGTTCAGTCAAAAACAAATGCAAACAACACTTGCATTATTAATACAGCATGTTAAAGTCAAAAATAGAAAAAGAATCCCTCAGTTTCATTACACTCATCGTACACACTTATCCTATAATACAGATCTGTGTAATACCTCAGTTCAGGCAAAAACACACAAAGTATCTCCAGTCCCATTCAAGCAGTTTCAATACGCAACACTCGAACTGTTCTAATTAGAACTGAAGATTAAAGAGAACGAACAGGATAAATGGTTGCATCAAGGCACTTGGGGATGGGTCTCTGTATTTACACATAAGGACAAAACCAGTCCACTGAATAAATACTGTTGCTTTCACTGCAACACGCAGCTCAAGTACCATAATTCTCATATACATTCACTTCTGCCACTGCTTCCGATTGCTGTCAGCGAATAACAGTCCAAGATATGTTTCACATCCAGCTGAATTAAGACACATACACCTCTGTAGCAATAAATAGGTAACATTTTTCCTCATCCACATGGCAGCCAGTGTGTAAAGATATGGTACATCCAAAATTAGGTTCAGTCTACACAGCCAGTCACATTGGAAAAAGAACAACTGTGTGAATTCTGCCCACAATGCTCAAAGACCATCCTGCACTCCATCACTGTGCATTCAGTTCTTCTAACAAAAGCGGTCCTAAAATCATAGGGCCCTGGATCTACACAGACTGACCCCTAGAGGGTGACAATTCTAGGAATGATGAGGTGCATTATTCACAAAGCTGCCTAAAAATACTCCACTTGCTGAATTTGCCTCTACGTATTGCAGTCCAGTGTCTTACTGTCTAACCTAATCCATCAGCACTCTTGGCCAACAGATGCCAGTGACAGGTTTAAAAAAAAAAAAAAAAAAAGACACCACTCTGAGTTGTCAGGCTTATTTGAAACAATAAGACAGGAGAGACATAGAACAGAAGCATTCATCTGTTCCTAATATCTGTGGATAAACGTGGAGGATGAATTGTGGTCCTGGGCTTTGGTCAAGTTCAGTCAGTTCATTGGCCTCCTACTCCAGCAGCCTCTGCTTCAGAATCTCCCAGATCATTGCCTTGCGGAAATATGGCATGTGACACTACAGAGAATCAGAGATATAATTACTAATATGTAGTACAAAACAATATAATCCTTAGAAGATCCAGTTTATGAAAAACCCAAAATGTTCCTTCTTTTAAAAAAAAAAAAAAATAAGAACAGTGTGCCACATGATTTTTCACCTTTAGTTTGAGCCAGGCTTTACAGGCACAGTAACAAAAATGGCCTGTTTAATTAAGGGATTAAAAGAGATTGTAAAATGGTCATATAACAATGCAATAAGCTGCCCACTGGGGGGGGGGGGGGAAATGAACTTTAAAAAAACTAGCATTATGGACCCTTTAGAAGAGGAAACACAAAACAAACAACAAAACCCCAAACATCTTATAATAACAATCATGCGCAAGTTACCTGTCTGAAGGTAAAGGGTCGTCCACAAGCAATGTAGTCAGCATACTTGCATACAAACACACCACAGTCACTCCCATTCTTCTGCTGGGGGACCTCCTAAAAAGTTAAAAAAAAAATAAAAAATGTTCATGATTACCATTACATATAAGCATGTATGGGATGCTGAACAAAGAGGCCTGTTTCAAAACTATGTAAAAGAAATTCTCAAAAGTTTCTACTCAATCTTACAGTGGCTCGCATGCTGGTCACTGTCCACTTTAAGACTTCAAGGTCTTTGCCTTTCTTCACCTTGTACTCCTCTTTCAGATACATCCTATGAGAGAGTTAAGCAAGCGGTTAGCATGGTTTGTTAGTCCGATAACCTCCAGAATGATTCTTCCTGTAGAAGCACAGCCAGGTCACTCACAGTATCAGGTTACAGATGTCATCATGCCTTTGGCCCATGGAGTCATACGACCTCACAGATTTAGTTCTGAAGTCAACAGCCTAAAAGAGAGAGAGAGAGAGAAAAAAAAAAAGTGGCTTTTGAGTGCAAACCGGACACTATTGTGCTTCTTCAACAGATTTAAAGACAGAAACATTTAAAATCCACTATGAATTTCATTCACACTATATTCAGAGTCACGCCAAATCAGTATTTACATTTTTCCACAACCAAGCAAGGTTACAGTTGATAACTCACTATGAGAGACCAGTGGACACCCAGGTGCAGGGGTATGAGGATGATGTCGTAAAGAAAGAGGTCAACAGCTTTCGTCCAGCGGTGGACGGAACCATGGCCGCCTCCGTGAAGCTTGGGGAAGAAGAATGTGCTGAAGCAGTACACTTTTATACCACCTGCCTTCTGCTGACTGCGGGCCATCACCAGGTTTAGGTAGAAATTTATCACCTTACAAAAAGAGAGGGAGGAAAAAATACATGTTTCTGCACATTCATTACAAGGCAAGGGAACCTGTGTAGAAACAGGTTAATAGCTCAAATACTAAAACTATTAACATTTGTTAACGTGGCATCTAGGTGCATGTACAATTATTTTTCAGTCACTCCTTACATAGGATTTGGGGGTTGTGATAACTGTTCAATTTAATGACCAAAATCCAGAATCAAAGGGCAGATTTGAATATCTCTGCAATGAACTTTTAAATGGTACCTCATCATTGAGCCAGCTGCCCTCCTGCAGGGTCGCCAGATCCCGCTGTGTGATGCGCAATTTAAAAGCGCTACTCAAGACCAGGTTTGGATCCCTCTGTGCAAGAGCAGCACTCACTTCAAGCTGCATCTCCTGAAACACCACAGCACACAAATAAAATTATTTGCCCAAATGTGAGACAAAAACAGAAGAACTCTGAGCTGTCAAACCTAGATGCACACAAAAACCTAAAGAACGCGTAACACTGTGACCAAAAATCATTCTTCACTTTTGATTTCAAGCACTGGTCACAATTTTAAGCACCATCAAATCATCTGTGTTTGGATTTTATGCTTTTTTTTGTTTAAGCCGAGAACGGTGCATCAAGAACCAGAGTAATTCACCTTAGTCAGTCTGGGGAACTCTTCCTCAGAGCGCCTCCCTGTGTCAGGAAGGGGTTCAGGCCGTGACTGTGAAGCTGGCTGGGACACTGCAATTGTCCTTCTCTCCTTTAGATTCAGCCTAGTTTCTACCTCTACAGAGAGATCCACATCTACTGGCTGAGGGGAGAAAGAGAAAGACAAAGTTAGAGAAATTTCATTGCTGTATGGACATTTTACCAACAGAGAAAGCATTTTTCATAGAACCACAGCACATTCCTAAAGCACACAGTCTAGAATTTGAATGAAACATTCCTTACCACTGTCTTTTTGAAAGACTGATGATCTGTTTTTTTGTCTCTTACATTGCTGATGGGTGCGCCGCAAGCAACATCAACCAACCTGCAGTAAAAGATAACACACATGGGAAGAACCATGCAGAAGCACGAAAAAAATTGAATATAGCTTATGGGGAAAAAATTAATAAAAACTGGAAAAAATTAAGCGAGTTACCTATCCTTTGTGCAATTTGCTGAAGTTGAATCTCTCCACACCGACACACTGGGGCTGACTACAAGGGCAAAGAATCCACATTACAGGTAACATGAGTCAACACACAAGTACCACCAAATGCTACGTGCCTATGTGTGAGAGCACAAGAGAGCAAAAGAGCCACAGCCGAGCTCACCTCTGATTGGAACAGGTTTACTGATCTCGGCACTACGGCCAAAGGGCTTATGGCCATCCAAGGGAAAAGATGTGCTAGAAGAATTAAGACTTACGTGTCAGTGTTTTTTCCTCAACAAGCTTACCATTAACTGTTTATGCTCTCAAAATGCAAATGTCTTAAATAAAACTTTTTTTTTTTTTTTTTAAATTTGCTAAATTGCAAAATCAAAGAACAAGACGACAATTTATTAACACCTGCAAGGAAATTAGCCACAGAGACCTATGATAATAAATAAATAAAAATCATTCAACGTGTTCCTACTTTGGTGGTTTCATCCGTCCAAACGGTAGTGGTTTATTTTTGGAGTATTTCTCGGACACCATTTCCACCAGCTTTCTGTAGTGTTCTCGGTCACTTTCCTTCAGTGCCTTAATTAGAAGACAAACCATAGATGTCACTCAGTAATGATAGCAAAAGAGACTTCAGTCACCCACGTGTCAGGGGCTCTGTATTGCTTACCTCCTCCACTGCAAGGCAGGGCTTGTGGGTGCGGGTGGGGGGCTCCACCTCAGGTAGCCCCACCCCTGTCCGGGAAGGCAGCAGCTGTAGTGACCTCCTGTGGGGCCGCTCTCTTTGCCTGTCCAGGTTCCCCATATACAGTACTGCTCCTCTGAAATAATTAGCAGTGTATTTGTTAAGGATTCAGGGATAACGCAATCACATTTAATGTATGCCAACCTTAATACATTTTCTGCATAGATTATCAACACTCACTCAGGTTTGTTTTTGAGAGACTGAGCATTCTGGTAGAAATTCGACACTGTCCTCTCTTTACAAGTCAGTCCCATTTCTTTCTGTTTTTCTGATAAGATTTACACAAAGACACATTAATGAACACATTACTGAACTCAATTAATCAGTTTAGAAACAAAAGTGTAGAACAAATACACATCTGTGGCATGAAGCTTATGAAAGCTTATCAAACCACACGTACCCATTTTAACATCACCACTGATCATCCATTTATTTAGACTGTTGCTGTGAATTTCATCAATTCCCATCAAAGCAACATGTCCGAGCTGGGTTAAAAAACAAAAAAAACAAACAAACAAACAAAAAAAACCCACAAGTTAAGAGATAAAGTACTAATACAAGAAATGTAGTGCCACAATGAATAAATGTCAAAGTCAGGCTCTATTAACAGTAGTGCACTTGAACCTGTGTTCCTCTTTGCTCCTTGTCATTTCCATAATGGCATGGCTTGTGCTGTCGCAGTCGAAGCAACCCTGCAATTCCTGCAAACGTCTTCTTGACTACTCTGACAATCACATCTGCAGAGGCACAAGTGTGTTAATCAGCAACCATAACGAACATCGTCTAAAACACTTCATTAAGCCATCATTTTCCAATCCAGTTCTTGTGCAGCCTCAGCCAGTTCACTTTTTTGTTAATGTTTCTGTGACTCCTGCTTATTAACAAAAAACTTACAATTTATTGGTATACATTCAGCCATTGTAGTGATTATATATAGTGATAAATTACAAGCATCCCAAGGGAGACTCAAAATCACTCTGGTATTGCATCACTGAGGTACAAAATAGTCCCCGAAAAGGTAAACAGGGATCCTCTTCAGAACCAAACAGGACTCTGAATTGCTCTATCATTAGAAGGAGAAAGCAAAAATATGCACTAGTAGCAAGTCACCTAGAACTGGATTGGCAGAACCTGAATTAAGGAACAGTGTGGTGAAGTAGACTGCATTAGAATGCACTGGAATTCAGTTGAAGAACAGGCATTAAGTTACCTCGTCTTGGTCTTTTGATCTCCAGGTGTTCTGATACACCATCAGGACAGTGGACACTGCATTAAAGAGAACAAATAATCAACAAATCCAAATCATAACAGGAGGTCAACTCAGGATGGCAAACTGTGGTCCCTGAGGTCCAGAGACCAGCACAGTTTGGTGACTGTGCTTACCTGAATCACCTATTACATCTGTCCATTAAGATATTGAGTTGAATCAGGTATGTCTGAGCAAGAAAATCACCAAACTGTGCTGTTCTCTGGCAAACCATGGTCCTGGAGAGCCCGAGACCAGGACAGTTCGGTGACTGTGCTGACCTGCATCACCTATTAAATCTGGCAGTTAGATATTGAGTTGAATCAGGTATGTCTGAGCAAGATCCTCACCAAACTGTGACGGACAGCGGCTCTATAGGTCTGGAATTCACTAAGTGAACTCCATCCTCGGTACTACTACTTTAGTTCACTTTGTTTTGCTTAATCGACCAGCTTGCTGCTGCCACAGTTGTGTTTGTAAGAAATGCCTGGACTGTTGACATAAGCTTTAGTCTATGAAAGCTTGCCAACTCTCTAGCTAGCTTGATAGCACGAGTAAGAACGGGTTTAAGACGTCCGTACTGGCTTAAAAAATACTTTTGGAGGCAACTGTCGATTCCATAATCGACAAAATAAGCTAAGATGTCCTGTTCTGTGAACTAACCTGACAAGCTAGCCTGCTAATGCTAACATTTGCTTGTCAGGTTAGCTGAAAAAAACTAGAGATTTTGGTTATTTTGACAGGTGTTCGAATATGTAATTAATAATTTGCCTTACATATTCGAACACCTGGTAAAATAAACTACAAAGTCTTGTTCTGTCAGCTAGCCTGACAGGCAAATGTTTTTAGCATTAGCAGGCTAGCTTGTTGTTTGCTAGCACGCGCTGGCTGAAGATTTTACCTGAACGCTGGATTTCAGAACAGGTCGAGGACAAACAGAAAACACAGTTTGAAAGTATAGATTATGTTGATATAAATGGCGTGTTCACCTCTGGTAGTTTCTCTTGGCAGGCCTGTAGGGCTCCAGTTGCTGGGGCTGTGTGTCTGTGGGGGTCCGCAGGGGGGCTTTCTTCTCTCCGGTATTGTCCGCAGGCCACACCGCTAGACTCCCTCCAGAAAAAGGCACAAAGAGCGACGACAGACCGTCAACTATCCATTCATACATTACAGAAAACCAGAGAGAAAGGGGCAGCCGCTCGCTCGGTAAGGCCAGGACGATGCTGGTTCCACAACACGCAGCAAGCGTGATTCAGACACAACGGCTCTCCGGGCTCGCGCTCCGGGCTCGTGGATCCTCACTACTTGCACTGCTCCGCGCGTGATCTGTGATCTCCACTCCCCCCACCGGGCGTCACAGCAACGTCACCGGTCAGAGAGCAGGCAGGACCACAGAGAGACCACCACAGTTCATCTACAGAGAGGGACCACCACAATTCATCTGCAGAGAGGGACCACCACAGTTCATCTGCAGAGAGGGACCACCAAAGCCCTGACCTCAACCCCATCCAACATCTTTGGGATGACCTAGAATGAAGATTCCGACCCAGGTCTCGTCCAACATCAGTGCCTGACCTCATAAATGCTCTACAGAATGAATGGACACAAATTCCCACAGAAACTCCAAAATCTTGTGGAAAGTCTTCCAAGAAGAGTGGAAGCTGTTATAGCTGCAAAAGGGGGACCAACTCCAGCTTAAAGTTTATGTCTTTGAATGCATTGTCATTAAAGAGAACATGGTGAGGTTTAACGTTATAACTTGATAGATCTTTTTCTGGAGTGGCAGCAATACACTTCTATCCATTTTCATTTATGTTTTTATTCATTTTTCTGTCACTGTCGGGTATATATTTTGTTACTTAACTTTGTATGTATTTATGGGTAGTTATTTAGTCTTTCACGTTGACACTGCTGTATTGTACAACAGCAATTAGGCTGCAGTTAGTACACCTGCATGGTAGACACAATAAACACTGATTCATAACCAAAAAAGAAACTTTTATTTACTCCAAACAGTAAAAGAAAGCTTTATTCCTTGATCAGCTCTAAAAAGGAACATTAACAGCTATGCGTGACCTTGTGTGTTTTCCTCACTTCAGTCCAGGAATGGTCATTCTGGAGGATGAGAGAAAGCAGTAAAGATATAACCAAAGATATATGCTCTTAATTCTTAGAAGTGTATTTATATTTAGTGAGCATAATTGAATTGATTCTGTTTTAATTGCTCATTATGTTGACTCTTACGGGTTTAGTGCAGGAAGAGTCACTGGGCCGGTCACGTGATGAACGGTCGGCTGATAGGCCCCTCCCCGTCCTGCTGATGTAGCAGCCGGCCAAGCTGAGTAGCCAATGGGAGGGAGCGGCGGAGGGTTGTAGTGATGATGATGGTGAATTGAGCCTCCCCTGATCTTCATAGAGTTCTCCTGAGCATCAAAGAAGTGCATATCCTGAATTAACTTTTATGTTAAACAGTGGAGCTCTTTTAGATAATGAGAGAATATTGGTAAACATCATTAGATAAAGGTCACCTGGCCTGCGTACGGACTCCCTGGACCACCCTGAGCAAGGGCCATTGGAGGAAGGGCCTTCAGCATCATGTTGTGCATGATGATCTGGTGCATCTGAGCGTTCTGCATCAGCATCAGCTCCACCATGTCTGCAGATCAGATTGAATCAAATTAAATCACAATCTTTCAGTCTCTACATGACAAGATTTTCATTATTTACCAACTGGTCATTTGCATACAGCAGTGTTACACTATTATTTGTTACACTAATGTTCTTGTCATTGTGTTGCACTATTGTTTGCTGTCTATCTTTTTTGTCTTATGATTTTTTTATTCTTTCTGTTTGCGCTGAGCATGTTAATGACATGAGAACATCTCTCGGAATAAATAAAGTTCTTTCTTATCCTATTTTATTGTCTTAATAGATAATCCATGGAGCTGAACATGGAGCTAACAGGAATTTATTTTTTAAAAATGTATCTATCACAACTCTTATTTTCATTTTCTCATACTGTGTGGCATGTGCCTTGAAGGACATTAAACCAATCAAGTCAAATAAATAAATAAAAATAAACAATCAAACCAGACAGAAGTCCCTATGTTGTTGGTCCACCTTGCTACTGTACATTTAGAGACTTTAGGACCCCTTTTCTATCCACAGTTTGGGTTATCCAGCTCTAGCCCCTCATCAATGGTCAGTTTCTGGATATTACTGGGTGGCGGACCACTTAAAATCAGCAACACCACTGTACTTCAAACACTTTTACGAGCACCACCCACCACTATGCCTCTATGTCAATAATACGGAACTGAATGCTGCTGCCCAAATAGTATTTGTTCAGCAGTGGTCTTGTTCAACAGAAGCTGTCCTATGATATATGTGGTACAGAGTTGCTGAGAAATTATGCATATGGACAACAGATAAACTACAGACTAATTGTACACCTGTATATTTGGCCTAGAGGGTAAGTGAAGCTCATGAAGTGTAAATTTCTGTGTTTAACCTTCTTTAATGCTGCCTGATCTGGGCGGGACAGGCAGAGGGGGTGGAATCTGAGCTATTAGGGGCTGTTGCTGAGGCAGCTGCTGGATAATGGTGGCAGGCTGCTGTGGAATCTGAAGAAGAAGAGATGATGAATAAAATTCATGATTAATAAAAAGAAAACCACAATGTCCAGCCAGTCAATAATTGTAATGATTGTGTATGAAGACTGTTGCAGTGCAAGTAAATTGCCTATTGCTTCAGTAAACTATGGACAATACAGGTGCAATATTCGCTAGCATTTTACAGTGCTTCATAACAGTGACAAAACAATGCCATAAACATGTCATTTCAGTCATCATATGCTGGCATATGATTTTTATGACATATTTTGCTCAGTAATTTAACAGTACCGTGTTACAGTTACTGGTAATGGTCATAACAGATACCATGTTTGATGTCATATCACCTTATATCACATGCTGATTTTGGCTGCATCTACTCTTCTTAGCCATCTGACATACTTCCACAATTAACAGCAAAGATATTAAGACAGTGTTGCATAACATGCAACTAATAATTATGCATGTACCCAAAATGTTTATGTTTGACAAACCTGTATAGTAAAATGACATTTTGTTGATTTCCGCAGTGAAAATAAGTACACATCCGCAACAAAGAATCAACTGAATCATTACATTATTCAGCATTTTTTTATCGACAGTTTTCATTGATTTGCAAGTGTACTATACTGGGAAAATTAATTAATTAATTACTTCTAGAAATGTAATAGAAATGCATTCAAATATACAGGAGTGTGTTTTCCGTGTGCTTATTTTCACTTAGGAAATCAACAAAACATGTCATTGTCCCAGGGGTGCACAGATTTTTGCTCACAACTGGCCTATCAAAATAATGCTTATGGTGAAATTATTTCAGCATATTTAGAAATGTACCATCCTTCCAGTTATCATCCATTGTCTGAAATATTTAAGGTTGTGTTTCCTAACTGTGCACCTGGTGACCCTTCCCTGCCCCAGCACACTCGAGCCAGCTCATAAAGGACCAACTGGATCAGGTTTGTTGAATTAAAGGGTGCTTGAAACCATCGCCATGGGAACAGGATAAAAAACTTTTTTAAAACACACTTTATTAAGGTATCAAGACTGCAAAAGAAAAGAACAGCTTCAAATGAAATATGATATTTTGGCCAACCGGGTGAACTAAACAGACTACATTGTGAATGTTATATTGTCTCACAGTTTGTTGGATGATACGGGGTGGTGGAGGAGGTTGGGGAGGTGGTGGTAGATGTGTAGCAGGAGGAGGTGATTGGTAGATGTGAACAGGAGGTGCAGGGGGAGCTGGAAAAGGGAAAGATTCATAATGCTGCTGTCTGCGGGGTCCAGCCCAGGTGTGCGGCCTTCCTAATTCTTCTAGCATGTGCTGCTCCTGTCTCCACACACACAGAAACATCCATTCAGACATGATGTACTGGGCTATAAAGTATGATACACTGTGTGATAATACACTATAATAAAACATAATATGATAATACAATATATGTAAACACACTACATGATAATACGCTGTATTATTTTAGTAATACAGTGCATTATAATGTGTATGTTTATACAGTATAATATTATATATTATACAATACACAACATGATAATACTCTATAATAAAACACTGAATGATAATATACTGCATGATAATACATTACAATATTCACTACACACTGTGTCAAATAGTGTATTATCATACGTCACATGAATGATAATACACTGAATAATAATACACTGTATGATAATACACTATATGGGTCATAATGAGAAATAGCTTTATGGTTATATTAGGTGCTGAAATGCTCTAGTGATGATGATGATGGTACCCTCAGTCTCCGCAGTAAGTCTCTCTTGCGTCTCAGAGCGCTGTGTAATGCGTCAGTGTGTCCATCATAACTTCCTGTGCCAAAAGAGTTTGTATCTGCTACAGGTTTGCAAAACATTCTGTTCACCAAACACTCATACCTCTTTGATTATTCCCTTTAAACAAGCACGGCAAAATAAAAGGAACCTCACAAATACACAAATAATGTATTAATAGTAAAAAATAGAAAGAAATCAAGATCTGCAGGGGAAAACGTTAAATAAATAAATAGGAAAAATGTCCCTAAAAGCCTCAAAGTTTACAGGGGGGAAATGAATGAATAGAAAAAAGGAGCCTTACACTTTCTGGCCAGTATTTTTGTTTCGGTTGTTTGTTTGTTTATTTATTTATTTGTAATAAGTGACCTATTCATGCACATGAGTCACTATATACATCCTTTAAAAATAAATACAAAATAAATCAACTCTTCTGGTTCATTATTAAAATGTGTTGCTTGCACTATAGAGTTTACATTACTTATAGAAAGTGCAGAATGTCCTCTTTCACCGCAAGCTTCTCTCGTGTTCTCCAGCCTCTGATGTAAAACATTAAAATACCAAAAGCACATTTCAAACAAGTAATGACATCAGCAATGGAAAACTGTAAATTACACATTAATAAAAAGTTATTATGAAATTAGCATTCACAGGTTATTTTACAGAGCAAATGAAATTCTCTCACCTTTTCCAACAGTTTTAATTTCAGGCGAGCCATTTGGTCGACGATCGGGTCCTCCATTGTAGCAAAACACTTTATCTTTATCTTGTGAATCACACTGAATTAAATGCACCACACCCCTTTATGTTTTTGTTTAATGTCCACGCTTTCTATCAAGCCCAACATCCTTATTCCAACTCTCAGTGTGATTCAGGCCTCCACACATGCTAGTTTGTTTTTTTTTTCTTGGTTGCCAGAAACATACTTGTGTTCCTGAAACTGGCCCTGCCCTGCACTGCTGTTGCTGTGCTACAAGCTGAGCTGTGTTTGTTTGACGGAGCCATGAACGTCTACTCTTTAACGACTGATTTGGACCCTCCTGAATGGCCTGATATCTCTTTGAAAGACAAAAAAGTTTAAAAGCTTTTATTTTCAGGAAATTTAAAAGGCCATCTCAGGACTTGTCAGACTTTAGGTAGAGTTAGTGCTACTGTTCAACAGATTTTGAACTTGAGTCTTATCTATGAACAAATATTAATATTAATACTGCAAACACATTCTGTCAAACTTGACTACCCAAGTCCACGCACGTCCCCTCCTGCTGCATACTTAGTAAAACCCAGAAATCAAGGACACTCCGGGTAATTGATCTGTACTTGGCTAGAATTTTTATTTGGAATGGTACTTGGGGTGATGTTTCACACGTCTATGAGAATGCAAGTACAGAGCTAAACACACATTGAGAGACGCCTCCTACCACCCACACTAAAGAAATCAGTCAGTAAGTTTCTTCACAATAAACCATTTAACATCACACCACTATGAATAATTTTATTTACAGCTCATGCTTTGAATTATGCAGAAGTGTTGAAATGATGGAATTCCTCTTTAAGAACAGGCAAACAAGAAAGGTCAAAAAGTCTGGTTCCTACACTATATAGACAAAAGTGTTGGGACGCCTGACCATTACACCAACAGGGAGTTTAATGACATTGCATTCAAATACATAGACTTTAATATGGACTTGGTCCCCCCCTTTGCAGCTATAACAGCTTCCACTCTTCTTGGAAGGCTTTCCACAAGATTTTGGCGTGTTTCTGTGGGGAATCCGTGCCCATTCACTCTGTAGAGCATTTATGAGGACAGGCACTGATGTTGGATGAAAAGGCCTGGCTAATCTCTATTTCAGTTTATCCAAAATATGTTGGATGGGGTTGAGGTCAGGACCAGTCAAGTTCTTCCACACCGGGCCAGGCAGAACTTGACTGTGTGGGCCATCCAACCATGTCTTTATGGACCTAACTTTGTGCACTGGGGCACAGTCATGCTGGAACAGGAAAGGTTCTTCCCCAAACTGTGTCCACAAAGTTGGAAACATGGCGTTGTCCAAAATGTCTTGGTATGCTGAAGCATTGAGATTATCCTTCACTGGAAGTAAGGGGCCTAGCCCAAACCCTGAGAAACAGGTGTGTCCCAATACTTTTGTGCATATAGTGTACAGAAAGAAGCTGATTTAACCTCTGACTTTAAAGACAAATGTTTTCAGTTGAGTTCTGTTGATCTGTGAGCTGCTATTGGTCAGACTGGTTTCCCCGGGCTGGCGCGCGCCTTTTCCTATAGGCGGGGCGGGGCGACACCCCTCCAACCAGGCTGAGATTGGCCGTTTGAAAACTTGTAAATGAATCAGGACTGTTTACCCGAACACTGAATAAACCTGTTTATCAACTCATCACAATTATTTTATTTTTTTACTTATTACGCGATGTATATTGTAGTCCGAGTATTTTTCTGACAGACTTTGCGTGTTAACAGATTTTTTTTTAACAACACAGGTGTCTGTGGCCTTCGCAACGATTTCATTGGCTGAGATATTTGCATCCGTCGTTCTGATTGGCTGCAGGTTGCTCAGGGCTTCATAAGGGCGGGGCTATCAACGCTTCGCGGCCATGTTGAAATTGGGACTGACAGTTATTCGAACTTGGCAAAGGAGACGTACGGTTATTTTATGAAGGCAAACTTCAAATTAGGCCACATTTACTCACTCTCTATGAGCTCGCCTACTTCAAGAGATGGACCAAGATGAAAGGCAACGAAAACTAGAGGCCGGAAGAGCAAAGGTGTGTTTTAAAAGCCCCTTTAGCCTCAGTGACGCTTGTTAGCTTCAAGTTAGCTTTGTTTGCTAACTAAGTTTGATGCTGTTAACCTGATGATCTTAAATCAGTTTTCCAAAACTTGCTGCCCAGTCCATTTTACTTTAACTTCTAGTGCTTGTTAGCTTTTTTAGATCATGTTTAGCTGATGCAGCTAGTTTGTTATGTACAGGTTAAATTTGATGACCTCAGCTTGCATGAGTCAACGTTGTAGTTTCATTTTTCACCAATGTTGTGCACCGTTAGCTGCTCACATAAACAGACTGACAGATTATTTCTGTGCACCGAATCAGCCTCATATCAGTCAAAATAACCAGATGCTGTAACCGGAACTATGATGATTTATCACTCAGGTTTTATGGTGCGTGTTTGAGAAAGCCAGCTGAATTGATGGTGTCAACGCCCCTGGCTAGTTCATTCAGTTCAATTCAATTCAGTTTTTATTTATATAGCGGTTTTTTTTTTTTGTTTTTTTTTTTACAACAAATGTTGTAAGAAAACACCTTGACAGAATCCAGGTCCGAGCCTGTAGTGAGCAGCAGAGGCGAGGAAAAGCTCCCTAATGCTGGAGGAAGAAACCTTGGGAGGAACCAAGACTCAAAAGGAGAACCCATCCTCTGATCGACCCAGAGAGAAAAGGAGTCTCTGTTGGGGAAACTAACAATAGAAGGCTTTAGTGTGCAGGCTTAATCACTGTTGGATAGTTTGGCCATCTGTGGCTAATAGAGTAGGTACAGTTAAGATGTGTTTTTTGTTGGAAGAGTAACTTGAGAGTCTGGTCCACATTAACGATGGGCTATTTTAATGAGTGCAGTCCCAAAATACTACTTTTTCTTTGTCAGACTTTGTCCCCTGTGACCACACAGATTGTTGCAAGTGTGTGGATAACAAATAAACTTTTTTTTTTTTTAAGACATCAGCAACAATGAATCACACTCAGATGACCACCGTTGTCCTGTGAGGTCTCTTCACAATGTAAGCTGTTGCAGCTTGTTGTGTGTACTAAAAGCAAGAGTTAATATGCTTAGAAGGCTGTTTTGGTAAGGATAAACTGAACTACTGTCGGTTCAGCGTGATGAATGTGAGGACACCCAGGCATATGTTGCTCTGTCTTAAGAAGCTGCTCGTGGAACTGAGTCTGTAAATGTGCCTGTGGCTCTGGTAGGGTGAGTCCAGCTAGTACCTTTCAAGATCACAGCGGCAAATCATTCTCTGGCAAACATGTATTCAAATTCTGCCGCACCGAGGCTTTGAATTTATGTACATAGAAAATGCAAATTCACTTGAAAGCAGCGATTTTTCACCATTCTTGCTTTTATTTTTCAAGGGCTCACATCATGGAAAACCACTTTTTCCTCCAGTTTTTTTAAAATGAGTTATATGAAGTGTGTAAACATAATGATCTTAATCTTTCACTCTTGTCCATTATGTCATTACAAGGAATCTATGCTGCAAAGCATTTTGTTTTTGTGAGGTCACAAAAAACTAAAAATTACATGTATTTTACATACACAATTTTACGTTACACTTGCTGGACTGCCTTTTATATGCAGGCAGTCATTCAGGACAGAGATCATTAACTTATTATTCTTAAAGGCATAGCAATAGCTTGTTTAATTCTAAGGGATAAAGAGAGTTTAGAAAAAACAATGTAAAAGTGGATTATGTCTTTGGTATATAAACCCCCACAAATGTTGTAAGAGGACTTTTAACTTGAATAAAAAAAAGAAAATGTAGGATATGACCCTCTTTAATATGCTTGGTTTATCCTGGGTGTAGCAGAATGAAGTCAGTTGGTCATAGTTTTTAGGTCCTATAGATATCACACTCTGGCTATGAGACCTTTCAAACTTTTAGATGAGATGAGAACGGTGTAATGGTTTTCCACACTTTTTGACATTAAAAGCTGTTTCCTCTTTGTTTACCTGGAAAAAATTTTTTTCTACTTGCAGTAAACATTTTTTTTTTTTTTTTGGTTGTTTTTTTTTTTTTTTTTCTCTCTCTCTCAGATTTCCTGCCCAATTTAGTCATCTCCAGTTCTGCCCACTAGGTAGGAAAGAGGGAGTGAGAGCAAAGTCAAATGTGCTCTCTTGGACTCGCAATCTCCTGATGATGGAGCCAGTGTTTAGACAGTTGTGCACTACTTAAGAGCTCTATGTATACATTGTCTATGTATAATGTAGTTTTGATTTAATACTAAACCATAATGTACAGAAATGTAATTCAAGATAATGGTCTGCTTCTGCGTAGAGTTAATTAAGTATTACGGGCAAGTTTGAAAGACATTTAATCTTGAACACTTTTGTGTTTTTCCTTAATCAGTGCAGTGCACTTCATTGAATTTCACAAACACTGAATCACTGAAATCTTGCTTATGACTGATGCAGTTGCTGTTTGTGGCTCATGCTTGAGGCTCCAGCTGCAGCTCTGTGTGATCTGACATGACAGTGGGTGCGGAATAAACTGGCCGCGCACATATTTGCTGAAAGGAGGGCACATATAATCTAGCGGAACTGCCTGCTCTTGTAGACTAATTCCTGCCTCTTTCTGGTAAAATCTGGGTCAGTAGTGCAAGACAACCTGGGGGGCAGTTCTGAGTGGTAACACTGCTTGACCATATTTTGGTGTGCTCGTTCACATGTGTGATTTGCATGATTTGCTCCGCCCCTTTTCCCTCTTACACTTTCAGCTTTTTTGATGAGTTCTGAGACCTAGCGAACTGTGTTCCAGTTAGAAGTTCTGGAATTGGGTGCATTTGATTCACAGCTGGATTGATGCTGAGTGATTGCTGCTGTGGTACTGAATGACTCTGTGGAAATATGGGCGTGTCGTTGTGTAAACAGGGTCAGGGATGCGCTCAGTCTATGGGGGGCCTCTTTTGGATGTGCGCTAATCTGGAGTAAGCTGCTTAAGGAAGCTGCAGAGAGATGGGTTGTAAAACTGAGTATTCTGCTGGATTCCTGTGAAATGTGAGAATTTATATCCTTCCTCCAAGGGCTTGCTGTTGTGAGAGGTTGGAAGTGGCGTCTTTTTCAGAAATGTTATGCAGACCTGTAGGAGCTGAAGATTTCAGCTGTTCTGAAAAGAGGCTCATTCTGGATGTTAAAGACAGTTTGCTTCCATTAATGGACTACCAATGTTTCTGAAATGAGACTACCTCCTGCTGCTACTGTTTTTTGCTTTGACTGGAGCCTCTGGCAACGTGGCGTTTTCCTTTTAGAAATGGTCAGGAGAAATGCGGCGGTGCAGGCGTGTTGCTGGGCAGTGTCGTCTTAACTTTTGACATGACTGATCCTTCACGGGCAGCATGTTGATTGTATATTCCTGCTACTTCATCCTGACATACCTCTCCTTCTATCTATCCCTCAACCTGTGGCGCAGCTTGCGCACTTTAGACAGCGGCGGGCGAAAGGTGACGGTACGAATGCGCAGAAAAAGACGCCGAAGAGGAAGGGCCAGACTGTCCAGACGAATGACCGGTCAGCACAAGAGTGCCACCTAGAGGAGCCCCAAACTGACCACTCCCATGGACAGAACAAGGAAGATTCTGAGGTTTGATTCTATATAATCACCGTAATTATAAACCTTAGGGTGTGATTTTACAGATATTTCACAAAATAAGGTAGGATAGTTTTAGGGTTTTTTATTACATTTAAATATTCTGATACCTTGTATCGGTACTGGGCCAATATCAGCAGAAATCAGTGGATCACCAAGAGGGGAGAAAAGGATTAATCTAAAGGATGGATCCAATCCTTTAATAAATCTAACCTGAAATATCACATTCACATTGTATAATGTCATGTTAGCTGTATAATTCTTCCTGAGTGGTAGTGGTGTAAATAGATTGAGCATGTTAGCCAATATATGTGCTGTGTTCAGACAGGCGACTCAAATTAGATTTTTTGGCACATTTGTAGGTGGCTGGACTTCCAATATCTGGACGTGACCCTAAATTGACCACTCAGATCAGATTTTATTTGCTTTTTTTTTTTTTAACATTTGTCTTTTGGGGTGGTGGTTCGTAACATCAGAATGAGGAACAAGAAAGTTTGTGCAGAAAACCACATTATAGCTTAAACATGAAGAGTTTCAGCTTAAAGCACTGAGCAGTTCGACAACATACCGTATTGTAATCTACCTTAAATACTGCGGTTAAGCCAACCCACTTTTGTCAAGACATGGTTAAAATAGACAAGAATACATGACAAACTAATCCATGAGGTGAAGAAAAGCGAGCTGTATTTCTTTGCCTGATGTTTATGAGGACATCAGTGTTTTAGTTTCAGTTGGTGTTTTTAGTCTAATGTGAGCTACTCATGCTGCATGTGTTCTGTCAAAATGTGTATCTAATACTCTCAAACCATAGGCAGATAAGTCTATGGTTTGCGTTTTGACTGGACATCTCTACTGTAGACCACCTTCACTATGATTTTGCGATCATTCGTTTACTTGCATTTATATGCAGCAGCGCTAGAACACCCAGAACAAAATTTCTTCACATGCTGCTAAAATACACTCAGGGTTGTTACTTTGGGCAACAATGCATTGTGTCCCTCAGAATTTACTTGTGTGTTATTTCGTAGATTGTTTGGGTAGCTAATTATAGTTGTTAAGAAACAGTGAAAACTGAACGCTCAAGTCTAAAAATCAGGTTTAAGAAACAAATCAGAGTGCCATGAAGAGTGAACAAAGCCTCAGATGCTTGTCAACAGCGAATGGCTCATTTTAAAGTTTCATATATTTTTAAAGAAGAAACATTGCATCGGTAATGGCTGGTACTCAAGGTATCTGTATGAATGTTGGACGAGAAGCGATTTTGTGCCATTTCTAGTTTAATGTATGCAGGTTGTAGTAATTATAAAATTGTACTTTTACCTTTTTAGAGATCATATTTGGCCTGCAGAATAATTTCCACATTAGAATCCATCCATTTTAAGCTATGTGTGTGTGATATAGGGAGATCCTAGCCAGCAAAAGTGAAATAGTTTGAAGAAATATGTCTTAGTAATGGCTGTGGGTGTAGACATGAACATATGTGACTTACCCTGCAGGAGTCGTTGCAGCCTGGTGACATCACTGGTGATCCAGCAGCCTGCCAATATAGAAGGGAGACAGATGAAGCAGATGCCCCAGAACAGAGCTGCCTTCCTGAAGATGAGGTTACTGCAGAACAGCTGATTGAGGCACAGGACCTTCTTGGCGAAATTATAGTTACACACACTAGCAAAGAACAACTCAAGGTAGACAACATGGTAAAAATACTTGCCACTTTGTGTTTATGTAATTCTGCTACATCTGTTGTTTGAGAACTTTCATAATTGTTTTCTTTTCCCATGAATATTTTGTATTATTCTGTCTCTTGTAAGTTATGTGTAATGACAAAAGTACTATTGCACGAAAAGAAATCTGCTTATGTACAAAATAGCAGGATCCGTAAATAGCACATAGAGGCATGATTCTCCAATCTAGGTTAGATGTGTTTATTCATATGAACTAATTTGTGCTCATGCTTTATGCTCAACTGGATATTCCAAAGCCATCTGTACATTTTCTGGTCATTAGTTGGATTTCCATTTTTTTTTTCCCCTTCGTTCCCTCCAGTTTTCACAAATCCTTTCTCAAAGCATCTTTTTAATGATTCTGAAGGATTTTAATTCTACAACGAGGCTCAGGGCTGTTCTTATAAAGTGACTATTCCACCCACACTTTGGAGAATTAGGAATGGTGAAGTTAATAGCAGTGTAACTGCTATATCTGCTCTAATGTTCCTTGTTTTGGGTAGTCCTACTCTATAAACTTATTAGAGGTGATTGTCGATTGAAAGTCCTGCATATTTCAGTATGTGTAATACTTTGAGAGTACAGTCTTAAAGCTTATTGTGAAGTTTAAAACATGTGTTAATTAAAGGAATGGTTCAGCAAATTAAAAAAAATCAAATTTACACAATTCCCCACAAACCCCAGAAGTAGTTAATCAGCAAAGACATGTTTGAAGTCCACATTTTGCTTCGTTAGTTTAGAACTGGAGCTGGGTGGCTGACCTTGCAAACTAACAGTACAAGTCAAGTCACCCAGATCGTCTCTGTAAATACAGCCCTGAAACTTCTCTCAAACCTCATTTAATTATTCATTAAAGGGACACGTGTCTATATTGTTTAAGAAACTGTAAGACAAACATTGCATAGGTGAATGCTGTGGATAGCAGCAGTTTTTACAAATTGCCTCAGATGTGCGGATGTAGAACAGATGTTTGGAACGATGGTCATCATAAATACAAGGTAATCTTATCCAAAATTAGTGTTCTCCAGCCCTGGTGTCCTGATTATTTTTATAATTTACAGTCATACTGTGATCTAAACCACACTGACAAGTCTGATGACCTTAATGAAGAGCTGAATGTTATAACCTGGCTAAGAGAAGTTTTGAGATGGGTGAATACTGACTTCTAATGTTTGTTGGCAATGTTGGCCTCACAGTTCTAGTTCAAAACTAAACAAACCAAATTTGGACTCTTGGCTGTTCGTCTTGGATGATCAACTACTTTTGAGAAGTGTAAATTTGATTTTCTTAGCTGAACTATTCCTTTAAGAGCGAATTTAAGATTAGGGTCTGATATCCTTGTTATTGTTGTCTTACAGCAGTTACAGGCTGCAGTGGAGAAGCGGAATGAGATCATATCACAGCTGAGTATTAACCTGCAGGCAGCACTAATGAGCAGAGACCAAGTGCAGCTGGAGGCCCAGCAGTTGACTGGCCAAATACATGAGCTGCAGCTTCAGCTACAACAGGTAATGTTTGGATACCAACCATACAGCAGGTTAATTTTGAGCTCTAATCTTATAGAGCTCATAATAAGCTTGGTAATGAGTGAAGGAATGAGTGAAGTGCATTTTTCAAAACCTTAAATTGGTATGGTTTTGTTCACAATGGTTCATGCTGTGAGCTTTTGATCTTACAGTTGCGTGTGATCTACCCAATCAGAGATTGAACAAATGTCTGTTGTCTTCTCCTTCAAGAGAACAAGCATTTTATCTGTTACTTATTTCACTTTTGACTCTCAGCATTTACTGACTGATCATAGTTTTAATCTGTTAATGTCTGTCTCTCAGGCCAAAGAGTACCTGCGCAGTAAAAGTATGGGATGGGTCGACCTCTCTCAAGCCCATCAGAACCAGTGGCAGCTACAGATTGAAGACTCGCAGAAGGTAATTTTAATTTGTATCTGAGTGGAGTGACAAATACAATCAGACCCAGTCATTGTGTTTCCTGCTTGTTTTTCAATTTTGAATTGGTTGCAAGTTGACCCTGGTATTTTTTTTTGTCTGTATTTTGTAGGTAACTAGAGATCAGCAGTGCCTTTTGGCCCAGAAGGAGACTGAGATCACAACTCTGCAACAGAAACTAGGTGTCATGGAAGATACTGTTAGTCAGCTCCAGAGTGCCTTCACAATGAACAACATAGAGCAGGTTAAGTCAAGCTTGCTCAACCATAGTGAACAAATGTCGAGGACTGATGAAAGCCCGGAAAATAGCCTCAACTCAGAGACTGAGGATGTGATTCATAAACTAAAAACTGCACTGGATGAAGAGCGACAGAACACTAAACAAGTACTGGACCGTGCTGACAGTCTGCAGAAGATGTTAGATGATCTGGAGAGTGAAAAGGATGAGATGAAGACTCAGTTAACAGTGGTTCAGGCAGAGCTTGAGAAAGCTGAGGCACAGGCCCAAGAGGTTCAACAATACAAAGCAGAGAAAGAGGAGCTCAACCAGGATGTGGCTCGTCTGGATGGGCTGGTCCAGCAGCTTCAAAGGATGCTTCGAGAAGAAGAGGAAACGCGTGAGGGTCTGTGCTCCAAACATGAAGCTGAAATCGGCAACTATGAATTACGGCTCCAGACTCTGGAGGAAGAGAGAGGGATGAATGTAGCCCAGTTAACTGAAGCCCATGAAGCTGCAATCAAGCGCTTACAGCAGGAGCATTTGGAAGAGGTCAGGCATATTCATGAGTTGCGTGATAGAGCCCAACATCATAACCACTCACTCCCTCAGCATGGTGTCTCTGAGGAGCTCGTTACTGGGCTGAACTGGGTCAAAGCCTCCAAAGAACAGCATAACAAGGAGACTGTTGGTGACAGTGCTGCTAAAACTGTGCCTAGCTTGGATGCCTCTGTTACAGAGGAGCAGAATGACTTGATGGAGAGATACTTGGCAATGGCTGTGCAGCATGAAAGCTCATGGGCGGAGCAAAGTCTGGTGGAGCATAGCTTCTTGGAGAACTCTGAAGCTTCAAAGTTTGAGCTGGAGAGTGAGGTGGTGTTTGAGTCAAGGATTTCTGACCACCATGACCCTGCTGATGGCACTGACCCAGCATTGTCTGTCCAGCCAAGCCAGGCAAAGGATGAGGCACCTGATCTGGGTGGGATGTCTTTCACAGAAGCTCAGTGGGAGAACTTCAGTCCTTCCTCAAATGGTCTAAATGAAAGTGTGGATCGTATAGATTTAGCCAAGGAGCTTCTGATCCAGCAGTGTTCGGACTTGACAGCTCAGTTAGAGGAGAACGAGAGACAGCTAGAGATTCTTCAAGAGGAGGTCAGGCGCTCAGCCGAGGAGCTGGAGGAGGCGCGGGAGCGCTGGAGCAAAGCTTCAGAAGAGCTTGGGGAAGCAAAGTGGGAGCTGGAGACAGAACGGGAGAAGAGACTTCACTGTGAAGAAATTATTAGCCAGAAAACCCATGAGCAGGACAACCTGAAGAACAAACTCAGCTCCCTCCAGAACCACCAAGAGAGAGAGCAGTTAACTCCTGGCGTCACAAACCCGAGTGATAAAAACTCTATCCTTTCATCCAGAGAGGAACTTGTGAAGGAACTGAAGGAAGAGAAGCTTAAGCTGGTACTGCAGCTGAAACAGCAAGAGCAGCTGGTCAGAGATATCCAAGAGCAAAAAATGGCTGGAGATTCTGTGAGCAGTGAAGTGCAGGCGCTCTTTGGCCGACAGCTGTCCTCCCTGCAAGCACAGAGGGACCAGCTCATGGCACAACTGGAGGACCAAAGGGAAAAGAACCAAGCTACATCTGTGCTACTAGGCCAAAAGTCCCTTGAAGTGGACTCTGCCAACAGAGAAATCCAGCAACTTCGAGCAGAGGTAGAGGAAAAGGTGGAGAATCTTCAAAATTTGGAGAAGGTAAAATCAGACCTGGAAGCAAAGTTGATGTGCCTTAAAGAATACTTGACTAATATGGAAGAGGCCTTGAGTCAGGGGGCAGCAGAGAAAGCCATCCTGGAGAAGCGTCTGCAGGCCCTAGAGGAGCAGACCCAAAGCATGGAAAAGACTCTACAATCAGAGCTTGAGAACTTTGAGGTTTGGAGTTATATTTAATCTCTCTTCTTTTTAAAATCTTTATTCAGTGAGTGATTATAAAATCCTGACATAGAACTTAAAGGGAATATGTGAAACCAAACTGCATTTCCTTTGCCAATTCACTTATACCAGTGTTTCTCACAGAAATTAAATACCTTGCTACTGAGACTGGAAATGAATGTAGGGAGTAAATCTACCTGGTGCTATAATATGTCAGAATTCACCACACACAGCTTGATATTGATGTAACAGGCAAATCCTTATTGCCGCCCTAGCTGAAGCTAGTGTTACCTTAGTGGGGCAAACACAAACAAAAGTCTCTTTCAAAGTACATTGCAAGATTTCTGGCATGGTGTAATGACCTGTTTGGCTGGAATATACACCTGATGTGACTGTGGTCTTTTAGTGAAAAGTTGAAGATCTGTGGTCTCTAAACTGTGCTCTGAGCACTGCTGCACACATCTCCACATCCCCTATCTTGCCCCTTCTCTTGGGACAGCCAAGTAAAAGCAGTGTTCATTAACACACAAAATCAGCACCCAGGAAATGAGCTGTACTTCACAGGGGTCTAAATAACAGGCTAAATCATCAAACACTAAATTAAGGTGTTCTTTGTATTATACTCTTCAGTCTTTCAACGGGTGCAGGGAGCTATTAAATTGGAAAAAGAATAAATATGGCACCTTAACAAGTACAGGGCCAGGGAACATGCTTTTAGGTTCTTTGTCAGATTGCAGACTTTGTCACTGTTTGCTCTGTTGATGCTTCCATTGACAGTTTATGCCCTTGTTGACTTACTCACCTCTATATCTTCAACCATTCCTTAACCCTAAACCTAATGTGATAACTTCACTTAGCAACTCAGCTGATTAACCATTTGAGCATTTGTACATACGCTGTAGGACACCATTAAATTAAAATCTCTCTTTCTTTTTTTTTCTTTTTTTTTTTTTTTTGGTGTGTGAATACTTTCCCCATGTCTTTCCTTTAGGTCCAGCTTCAAACAAAGGATGTGAACCTTGAGGTGATGAAGGAAGCAAAAGAGAAGGCAGAGGAGGAGCTCATGGAGAAGGAGAGCACTTTCCAGAAGGAGGTGACTGAGCTCAGGGATTCTCTGGATGAGCACCTGAGAGGATGGGAAGAGGAGAGGAGCAAACAAGAAGAGAAACATCAAAAGGAGGTAATAGTATCAACTGACGTGATTACCTTAAGTGGCTTTACGCATAAACCTTAACCATGTTTCTCACTTCCAGGTGCAAGACTGGAACGTGCGCTTGGAGAGGGAACTCTCTGTGCTGCGAGCCAACCTGGAAGAAGAGCAGAAGAAACAGATTAGCCTTGTTAAACAGGTATCATTCTTTTATCTGCTTTCTTTGTTACTGTGTATGCGTATTATTATTTAATTATCCTTTGTCCTCCTTTTCACCCCCATCTGCTTTCTTACTCCGCAGGTGCATGAGAGAGAGCGACAGAGGGAGCTGTCAGAGCAAGCAGCCCAGAAGAGAGAGGAGCTGAGCGAGCTAAGGCTCGAGCTCACTGAGGAGCTAAGAGACAGCATGGAGGCTGCACATCAAGCAGAGCTGTTAGAAGCACAGGTGTTTATACAACTTCTATAAAGGATTGTGAGTGGTGTAGTGATTAATGCATCTGATATTTGCTAGTATGTATTGCTGATATACGTATTGGCTACTCCTTGGAATTACCTACTGTGTATTCGATATGTATCTGCTTGGTGTTCTTCTGTCTATGAAGGTTGTTTTTATTGGAGTACACATGGATAAAAGTCTTCTTGATTTTCGTAGTACCTGTAGTTCGGGGTTGTACTGTGTCTCTTGTCTTCATTCTGTAAATCAGACACAACACGCTCTGGAGCTGGAGGCTCTGCGTCTGAGCCTGACCAACCTACACGCAGCCCAGCTGGAGCTGTCGCAGGGCAACCTGCAAAAAGAGAAGGAATCAGCACTGAGTGAGCTACAGGCCAGCCTGAGGGAGAAGTTGGCCCAGGAGAGTGCCATGCTCCAGGCACGCCAGCAGTTTGAGCTGGAAAGGCTCCATGAACAGAACCGCGAACAAGAAATGCAATCTCAGCTCCGGCATCAGCAGGAGATCGGTAAGTCCATCATACATCAGAACTGGACACGGTTAATGCAAATACAAACAAGAGTCATATGTCACTGATATGGCCCCTTTGCATAGGATTTGCACAACAGGTCCTAAGTTAGCTCATGTTTGTTAATAGACTAGAGAGGGGGAAAGTTGATCTATTTATTTATTATATTTTTCCCCAGCGGTTGAACTTTTAACTTTGGTTGGTACAACAGCCATTCCCTCATTAACTGCAAGAATGCCCATGAATACTTAGTCTTAAAATAGGTTGTGATATAGATTTTAAAAGCTTAAAAACATAAAATGTAGCATAATCTTGCATATTTTGTGCAGTTATAATCTAGGAAATTGACTGGGATCTATGTCAGCTGATATTAAAATGGAATACCCTTATTCATTTGCAGTAAAGAGACCATATTGAGTCATTGTTTATATTAAAATAATCCAGTGTAGAATGCAAACCATAAATAGTGGTGATGTGATAATAACTGCCCAACGATGAAGGACTAGAGCATAACAAAGCTTGGTCAAACACACTGAAGACTGTAAGGACTGTACAGTCTCATAAATCCATAGTTTTCAATATGAATAAATATTAATTTATTAAATATTTTTAAGATATTAAGAGGTGGAAATATTGTTTTAAACCAAACATTCAACACCTTAAGATGTCACCATAGCCAAAACAAGTCAGTAATGAATGTGACTAGATTTAATGTCTGTTTAACTGAGGCGAAAGTACAGGCACTTCTTGCTTATACCGCTTGTTCAAAACCTACTGAATGTGGTTGCATTTCTCTCATGTAGATGGTCTGAATCTTGAGTGGGAAAAGCGTATCTCAGAGGAACGCATGGCACTGGAGCAACAGCAGGCTGGTAAACTGGAGGTAAAGTAACTTTCTCTGTATTTCTTCTTTTTTGTGTGTATCTTATGCTTGTTTTTTCTTTGGTTATTTGTAAGTAACTTTTATTCTATTTCTCTTCATCTCTGTCCAGGACACCAAGATCCAGTGGTTGCAAGAGGTTGAGGGGGAGCGCTTGGAGCTCCAGAAACATTTAGAGGAGACCCAGCAGAGGCTGAAGGAAACCCAAGCAGCCCTTATCAAAGCTGAAGCAAATTTGACTGAAATGCAGGATAGATTGGAGGAGCTTCAGCGCTCTAAAGAGCAGGACATGAAGCATCTTGAGTCAGAGCTGAACCAGGCATGGGCTGACAGAGACTCTGCTGCATGTGAGTGTCCTTCAGCTTCTATTGAACAATGCTGAGGGGTCCAAATCAAACCTCATGATTATTGATCTAGTTCTCAATTATAGTGTAGGTATAGTTCCTCCAATGTTGTCCAAGCATCATACAGTAGATCCTATGAGGGTTTTGAAATTTGGGGGTGGGGTCTGTGACTGAAATGAGAACTATGCCGTTGGATCCCTGAACTGATGTCTCAATACACTCATTTGGTATCAGTAAGATTGCATTAATTCTAGGAAGAGTGTGAAGAGTGTGCCCTCATGTTTAGGTGCTGTTGAGGAGCTGGTTGCCAGTCACAAAGTGGTGCTGCAGGAGCAGCAATCACATGCCCAAAATCTGGAAAAAAGAGAGAAAGAGCTACAGCAAGAGGTACAGTAACTCTTGCTTTTAGCATACTGAGGAAAAATTAAGTCTTTATTAAAGCAAGTGGATGTTTTATATGCATATGTAAATTCCAAAGTATGACACCTTTTTGGTGTTTGGGCAAACAAATTAGATACTTCTTAAACATACTGACTGCTGCTGTTCACACCTTTTATTGTTATTGCTGTTTCAGGTGGATCGTCTACATGCAGAGTATGATGCGCTTAAGTCCAGCTCAGAGCAGGAGGTCTCCAACCTGTGGTCTCAGCTCGAGAACATGAGGACCAGCAGGCAGGAGCTAGGAGGTATGGGAACTTCACCCCTATTATTCTTCTGAAATTTGATATTTTTAAAGTTAAAAAGTGACTGGTAAACCAGATATAATTGGGACAGTGTTCTTTGCACTTAGTTTGACAGTGTTTAAATGTGGCTGTACTGGAAGAATTATGGAAGAACAAGATATTGTATGCATCATGTGCCTTAATTAAGTCTTCAAGTATTGTTTTTTGCAATTTGCTGCCCCCCACTTATATTTTTAATATACATTTTTTAATCATGCACCTTCCCTGTTATTCTTTTGTGCCTCAGAACTGAAGGAGCAGTTGCTGGCTCGCTCATCACGGGTTGATGACATCGAGCGGCTGAAACAGGAGTTTGTGCAACAGCGTCGGGATCTGAAGGAGCACAACGAGATGGAACTGGAGAACCTTCGCACATACTTCGAGCAGCGTCTGCGCTCCAGCGAGGAGAGCCACCGGGAGGAGATTGCCCTGTTGCAGCTGCGTCTTGTAGAGGGAGCCCTGGAGGAGTCTGTACTCAAGACTGGGGAAGCAAGGTGGGACCACTTTCTTTAATACAGTCTACAGTTTTTGCATGGCGTATATTTAACTTAATACTGGTTTCCACTTTTTTTTGTGATTCAGACTGTGGAAATGTGTATATTTTAATATGCTACCCTGCCTTAGTGTCCACACTCTTGTACAGACTTCATTTGCTAAGGAATTCTTTGTTTTTTACAGTTTCCTCTCTGAAGGGAAACCAGAGGAAGAGGGGGCTAATGCACTGGCGGAGATAACTGAGCAACTAGAGAAACACAAGGTAGTCCTCTTGGGTTATATTTAACTGGCAGCTTATTTATCTATTGGTTGGAACATAGCTGTAAAATAAAATTGTCATACTGAAGTGCAACAGCAGCTGAAGTGTAGGTACTTTCTGCAGAGAGTATCAGAGGAGCTAGAGCATGTAACTCTAGAATCATATTCATGTGTGCATTGTTTTCTTGCGTGATATTTTTTTGTGTGTCAGGCGGAGCTGGATGCATTACGGTTGCAGTTGGAGGAGAAGCACAGGCAGGACCTGGAGCTGCTACGCTGTAGCATGGCTCTATCTTACAGAGAGGAATTGCTGCAGGCTCGCAGTGAGCTCACCGACCGCTACTACAGCGACATTGAGAAGCTGAACACCAAACACGCACTAGAGATAGAACAGCTGCGCGCTAAGCTCTCAGACAACCATCTCAAAGGTGAAACATGCTACAGGCTTAACACTGAAACATGCTGTAGGAGGCCTTTCTATAATACTGACTGGACTGAACTTAAAGGAATAGTTTGATCTATAAAAGTATAAAAAATTAAAGAAGATATGCTATGAAAATAGACAAAAGTATATCAAATGGCTTAAAACAGAAGCATCACTTGTCTTGAAGCCTGAATTATGTCCTTTTCCTTGTCTGTCCATGATATTTTTCGCATGACCTCCATATGCGTGCATATGAACAACATTTACTGTTTTGTTTAAGTGAACTAAAATAGCAAACAAAATTCTGTAAGATTCCACAAAGCAAACTAAGATATATTCTGATTTGGGACTTTTAGCTAGTTTTTCACATCATCCTTAGATCCTTCTATGGTAGAAAGATGAGGTAAGACTATCCACTCGCTTTAACATTAATTTTAGTGTGTTCCCAAATTTGTTGTTGTTGATTGTATTCAGTATGTCTGCACTGCTTTCAGAATGGTTCTGCTGGTTCTGTTAGTTATGCATGTATTTTGGTACCATCGGAATATTGTAGATGAATAACAGAATGCCAGTGTCAGAACCAAAAAAAAAGTCTGTTTGAGATTACTTGGTTGGAATGGTTATGCAGTTTACACAATTCTACTCATAGCCCAGATGTAGTTGATCAATCTAACTGTTTAGAACTGGAACTATAAGGTTAACAGTAAAGCTGATGTGAGTACCAGCATGAAGTCTGTATTTACCCAAATCATTTTTTTTGTAAAAACTTCCCCAAAAGTCACATGCTGTCTTAAAATCACGCTGACAAGTCTGTAGCCCCCTAATGAAGAGGTTGAGAGGTGTTGATGCATTTATGGAAAAGATTGAGTGAGTGTTCTAGTGTAACATTAGCCAATATTTGTGTAACAACCAAAATTTGGACTATACTGACTATATCTGGGGAAAGTGGAGTAGAGGTTTTGCTGCATTAGCCTGATACCTTAAAAGATGCCATATTCGTCAGGCATAAGAGTAAAACTGCAATTTGTTTTTGTTTATTTATTTCACTCATTTCACTGAACAGTTTTTGTTTTTGCATTTTCAGGTTGTGCATTCTGTTCTCTCATCTTGCTTTTTTTTTTTTTTTTTTTTTTTCTTTCCCCCCCATCTCTCATCTCCTCTTAGAGATCACAAAGTTGCGGCTGCAGTCCGCTGCAGAGGTGGCACGTCAGGTGGAGGCGGAGCTGGAGGAGAGGACTCAAGTGCAGACCCAGGAGTACCAGGCCCGGCTGGCCCAACTGGCCTCAGAGGCTGAACATATACTGAGTCTGGAGAAGCAGCTGTCCCAACTTACCCTCCAGCACACCCAGGAGCTAGAGAGAGCCAGTGAGCAGCACGCAGTGGAGCTGAGAGAGCTGGAGGATAGGGTGAGTAACACACAGGCTCTTGATTAAGCTTGTGACTGCCAAAGGCGAGTAGGTAGCTCTGTCATGAAAGGCTGATATTGAGTTTTGTAGACCGTCATATGACTAAAATGCTTTCCTGAAGGGCTTTTACTCATACAAACGTCTTTTAAAGGGTAGCCCTTCAAAGCCATTTTTCTCTTAATTTTTAAAAGCTGCTTTTCGCTGAGCGCTCTGTCTTCTCTTAACTCTGCTAGCTAAAGAAGAACTTTGCAGAGGAACTGCGCGTGTGTCTTGAGGAAGGACAGCGGGAGGAGAGGAACCGTGTCAGTGAGGGGCTCTCACACCAAAGTAGTGAAGAGCAGACCAAGCTCCGGGAGCAACTCCAGACTCAGGCTGAGGAGCGCCTTGTCTCCCTGAAAGTGGAGCTCCAGCAAGCAGCAATGCAGGAGAAAGAGGAGCTAGAGCAGAAGCTTGCCCAGGCTCAGGAGCTCCTGACTGTGGAGAGAGAGAGACTGCAGTTGCTACAGGCTAGTTTGGATAGTGAGGAAAGCCCTCAGGTGGTGGCAGTGAAGCAGAAGCTCCAGGCTCAGTATGAGAGTGAGTTGCAGACTGCCAAGAGCACCATGGCAGCTGAAGTGAAGGAACTGAACGCTTTTCTACAGGAACAGACTGAGGCCAAGCTAAAGGATGCCCTCTGCAGGTCAGTGCCTCAACATACCATACGTCAGGTAGAAATAACGAAATTTGTTCTATTGTCCTATTGCCATTACATACCTGTCTAATTTTTGTGTTTGATTAAGCAGGCATCAAGAAGAACAGGAAAAACTCACCAAGCAGAGGGAAGCTGATCTCAAGCACCTGCGGGAACAACATGACCAAGACCTAGAGACCCAGAAAGCTCTCTTGGAGCAGCATGTGTCAAATCTACAGCGTCTACAGAAAGTGTGTCTGGAGCTCAAACTGCAACACCAGGAGGCTCTTAACCTGCTCTCCAGCAATCACAAAGCAGCTCTGGACGCCTTAGATACAGAACTGTCTGAGAAACATAGGGCAGATCTTGATAAACTGCAGGTGGTCCTCGAGGAGACCAATCTGGCGCAGCTCGAAGCCCAGGAGGCGGAGCTTATGGCCCGTCACAAACAGGAAATGGAGGAGCTAGAAACTAGGATGTTGTGCAACATGGACACTCTGGAGAGTACGTACCTGAAGGAGATACAGGCAGTGTGCGTGGAGAAAGAGGAGCTGCTGCAGAAACTCCGGGTCTCGCTGGAGCAGCAGCATGCTGAAGAACTGGGGAGAGTGAAGAAGGAGGAGGAGACAGTTAGAGAAAAGCTGAAGGAGGAACTGGCTCAGGTCCACATGGACAAGTTCAGTGCCATGGCAACTGAACTCAGCCAAGCCCATCAGGTGAGAAGAGAGAAAACTGTCTGTAAAAGCTTTTATGCTTTACTCTGATTTGATCATTGCAGCAAATATAGACATATTTATGAAAATGCAGGTGCACCATGTCTTCAGTTTCTAATGAATAAAAATGAAAAGTAATCAGGAAATGTCTGTTTAAATTGCTATTGCCCCTCCCCTCCCTCCCACTCCACTGTGACTGTGTATGGAACGTGTGAGCAATTATCCCTCCCTCTGTCCCCCTTGATAATTACTGCTGTTTTTACTTATTGTGTGCTGTGGATGTTCATGTTAAACTGGTCTCTCTGCCATCACAGTGAGGTGCAATTAGCTTTCTGTTGTAACAGAACAGTGGTTGCTCAGTATGGCTCTGTTTGTGTTTTTGGAATATTCTTCAGTCACTATCTCTGTTGGCTTTGACCTGCAATTTAATGTTATGACTTTTTTTTTTGTTTGTATGTATTTGTGTGTAGAAGGAGTTATCTGCAGCCCTCTCATCTCAGAAGGCTGCTCTGGAGGCGAGCCACCACTCTGCGTTGGAAACCCTTCAACAACACGTGTTGGAACTGGAAAAGCAACACGGCGCTGCCCTGCAGGAGATCACAGGCCTGACCACAATGGAGAAAGAGCAGCTACAGAAACAGCTTGATACACTGACTGCCCAGCATAGCCAACAACTACAGGTGAGTAAAAGCTGAAATTCTTTCTCCTCTCTTTGACACAGCTTGATTTGTCATGATTATTTTTTTGCCTGTATGGTGAGAATTTAACACTTTGTTTCTGTATACCATGTTGCTGAATTTGTATTCTTGACTACAACACATTTAAGGCCTCCACTGTGATTGTTACTGTAAAATGTAAAAAAAAAAAAAAAAATCATTATTGCTGATTTACTTTAAAGATTTGTCACCTTTCCTCTAAGCCAAGAAACTTTTCATCCCTTTTCTCATGGCCTTTGAAGCTAAAACAGCAGAGCTCCTGGAAATCACTTGTTGGAACCCTTTAAATTCCTGAGTTGTTAATCTTAAAACCTTTCTGGCCAAATGGCTCAGGAAAGCTGAGGCTACTTTCTTTAGATGCTTCTTTAGCAACATATGACTTGTGGATAATTTCTTGCCTCCTAAATATTTTTGAGCTGTGATAATGAAAATACTTAATCCCTACAATTCTGCCATCACAGCATTAATAAAGAGAATCAGAGGTGTTCTGATTTTGTGAAATTTCAACAGGAATTGAGGGGAGCTTCTGCCAGGGAGATAGAGGCTCTGCGCAGGGAGCTGGAGGAAGAGGCATCACGGCAACGTCTCCACTTTCTGGAGGAGGCGGAGCTTCTAAAGTGCCAATCAGAGGAACAGCTGCAGCAAAGGATTGCCCAGATAAAGGTAGGAGTGTCTGTTTGGGTTGCACCTGGTTCCATCTGGCTAGGTTTTTAAGACTTAATGGTGCATAAGCAGTCTGTTAATTACTCCATGAGCCACACAGACTTACATAAGTTTACATGTTTGAAATGGTTGTGCATGCATCATACTCTCATAATTGAACAATATGAATGCTAATGCTTGGTATGCAGGCTAGGGGTTGCGGTTAACATCTGGAGCAGGGGGCGGTCCTCTTTAGGGGTGGAGCATGCTGAGCTTAGCATGCCACTAATCCCTTGTAGCAGCAGCAGGTCCAGTGAACAACAATTTAGACATTTTCCCTGTGCCAGCGGTTATGATGGCTTCAGTCTGATTTCAGAGGGGGGGAAGGTATGTGTGTGGTGGGACAGCTGACATACACCAGCAGCACAAAGCTTTTCCAAGGGTTGCATCCTGGTTGGCCATTATCCCAGTAGAGCTTTAGAGAGGGGTCAGTACTCTTTTCTCTATCTCCTTAATAATCCTGCCTATGGGGAAAAGTGATGGACCGCGTGAGGCATGACTAAATAGGGATTTGTGTTTAGTGTAAGTTCAGGCGTTTGCATCCGGTGAGATTTTGCATTTTTGGGTTGAGTAGAGGCTTGGTGAATTCTCTTTTTCATGTGTGTACAGTAATATTTCAGGCTTGTTGCCCTGCACCTAGTGTGTGGTACTGGTGTGGAATACTATCTTGGATGCCACACTTAATCTGTGTGTCCTGGTTGTGTTTAGGAGGAGTGTGAACAGGAGAAGGCTGCTGCTCTAGAGGAGCTGGAGAGGAGGCTGCAAGAGCAGCGTCAGCAAAACGAACTCTGCTACACAGAGAAGATGAGCCAGCTCACTGCACAACTGCAACAGCTTGACACTGTAGTGTCACAGGTAAGGCACTTGTTTTGTTCAGGATCTCAGAGCAAATGTTGGCATTATATCAAATATTTAATTCTGTAATTTCTGAGGAATAATTGTAGCTGATCTTGTATACCTTTTAGATGATAAATGGATTGTATTTACTGAGTGGCAGAAACTTAAATTGCAGTCTAGTGACTAAAATTTAGGAGATGCATTCTTTCAACAAGAAATATTGGCAAAAACACAAAACAAAATTGAGGTTCTAAGCATACTTTACAAGGTTCATATATTTGACATTTGTTGTCCTGTAAAGTTAAGGTAATAAATCTGAAAAGTTTTACCTGCTTTTATAGTGAGGAGTTAAAGAAAAAAACACTGTTATGAAACAAATGTAAATGTACTGGATAGTGAGCAGATGTGTGCGGGTCAAGTGACAAAGCAGAGTTCCAATCAAGTTGTGAATAAATTATAGAAACATTGCAGGTTGAATGTAGGTCATTAAATATTTTTGTATTTTTTAGTATATTTTGTAGTATTTTTGCAGGTCAGCCAGTACAGGCTAGTTTTTATAACATATCATAATTTCGGGTAAAAACAAAAAACAAACAAACAAAAAAAAAACAACAGAAACTGACCCACGCGTCCCTAGTGCTGGACAGCGACATTGTGTCAAAGCTCAAATAAATGCTTTGTGTTTTGAAGGTACAAATGATAAATATTGGTATTATAGCATACTAATATTTTGTTTGTAAAAGGGCTGTAATATCAAGTTTTTTGTTTCTTTTCTGCAAACCGTGTGCGTGTGTGCGTGTGTGCGTGTGTGCGTGTGTGCGTGCGTGTGTGCGTGCGTGCGTGCGTGCGTGCGTGCGTGTGTGCGTGTGATCAGAATCCATCAGATTAGTTGAGGGGTAATACTACACTCCCTTGTAAGCCCTCTGAGGGAACTGGTTGCTGTGGTTACTGCTGTGTGGTGGTTGCCATTATTTTTAGTGTTTGTTTTTTTTTTTTTTTTTTCTCTCTCTCTCTCCCACAGTTTTACATACATCATACTGTCTTCGTGTAGACTCCTGCTATGCAGTTTCAAATCTTCATCATTGACTGGATTATTCAGTGCTGAACGTGTCTTTTATAGAACGTCAACCGTCTTGAATTTCTCTCAAGATGTGCTCTTGGATGATGCGTATCTTGTCTGTGTGATGACTGGATTTCTGTCTGTTGTGTCTCTGTTGCCTTTCCCTCAGCTGCGTGCGGAGGTGAGTGGCCTGCAGGGGGAGCTGGAGGGCAAGCGCTCTGAGATGGACACACTGGAGACTCTACTGCAGCGGCGAGAGCGGGAAAACCAGGAGGGAGCCAACCTGCTGGCCATGCTGCGTGATGACCTCAATACTGCCACACAGAAGAGGTCAGGGGTCACTCATTCTGTTGAGAAATATATTTTTTTGGGAGAGGAGGGAGTAATTTGTAACCCCAGTTTTAGCCTTTATTTTTGAACTATTGAAATGTTTCTTTTCCTTCTAACCCTCCGTTTTAGGCAAGATCTGCAGTCAGCCAATGATGGGCTACAGCGGGTTCTCCTTGAGATGTTGCGGGTTACAATTGCAACAGAGGAAAATATCGGCCGCAGGCTGGGAGCGTGCGTAGCAGGCGAATTCCCTGGAGACCTCACTCCCAACACCAAGACACGCAGGGGCAGCCGCGACCCTCAAGAGACAGGTTTTGTCCTGGTTTTGACTTGATATAATAATAATAATAATAATAATAATAATACATAATAATAATTAATAATAATAATAATAATAAAGAACAAAAAGCAGAAAATAAACAAGCATAAAAAAAAAACAGGATAAAATTGGACAATGCAAAATTTAATTTATATTTAACTGTTTGAGGAGTGAGTTCTTGCTACATTCTTGAATCATTTTTATAAAAAATAAATTAAAAAAAACCAAACAACCAAAAAAAACCAAAAAAACTGATGAAGTCCCAGAGGGTAGTTGTTGCATCATAATACTGAACACTCTGGTCTCCAACATTCTAATCACATGTCTGTGGTCATACTCCTTTGGGACAAGCCAGTGCTCATTGCACGTTTGTGATATCCTTATTTCTTTTCCTTTTTTTTTTTTATTTTTTTTTTTTTAATTTTTTTTCTTTGTGGTTATGCTTATAATTGTCACCAAATTCAGATTTTAAGTTCAAGGTAGAAGGTTAGAGTGAGTTCAGTAGTTTTAGGATTGGGAAAGAGCTGGTGAGTTGACGAAGAGGTGAGCATCTACAGTGAATGTTATGCTTGTGTCCATTTATATACAGTGGCATTCAAGTGTGTGAGCGCTGGTCAAAACCTCTGTTACTGTGAACAGAAAGTGAGCAGGAAATGAACTGATCTCCAGAAAGCATAAAGATGAAACATTTTAAGCAATATTTGTGGGATTCTTTTGTTGCGTACAGTTTGAGTGGTGGTGGGTGGGAGTGACGACCGCCATGCAAAAGTTTGAGAATCTTAAGAGATTTTAGCTCTCGGGTAACTTTAAGGTCTTGGAGCTCAACAAAAACAAAACAAAAATAATATCTTTATCTTGCTAAAAGATGAAAAAAGAATGTTTCATCCCTAACTTTATCCTTTTGGGGATGTATTCACTTAATTATTTACAGTAACAAGTTTTGACTAGCGGTGGCCAAACTTCTGCAGGCCACTGTATGTAGCTGTTGTTCACGTTTGCCTTTCTCCCATGTCTCAGCAGATGGTGCCGCTGACTGTGGAGCAGACTGCAGTGTGTTTTCCTCCGTGACTGATGAAGGTCTAGAGTTGTCTCAGCGGCTGTGTGAGAGTGTGTTCTCGGGACCTGAGGGAGAACTGGACCTTGAGAGAGAAGAGCTGGTCCTGGAACCTTGTGGTCGCCTACGCTGTGCAGTAGACAAACTGCTAGAGTTGGTCGCGGAGTCCACAAAGCAGGTGCAGTACCCCTGGTACACACACTGTACCCAACACACTGTGATTATTTTTACAATTATTCTTAAAGTACTAAACATAGATAAAGAAAACCCAATTAAACAAACGATAAAATGTTGCGAATGGCAAAAGTATTAGTAACCTCTAGGATTAGCTGTTAATTTGAAAGTGAAATTAATCTGGTGTTTTCAATCAGTGGGATGACAGTTGGGTGTGAGATCCCTGTTCTTTCAATAAAACCCACTATCATAGTCTGATCTTCACAACAGTGTGGAAGTGTATCATGGCATGAACAAAATAGATTTCTGAGGCCCTCAGAAAGAGTTGCTGCTCATCTGGCTAGAATGTCATGAAAATTAGAGGATGCTAAAGGATTTTAATCCAGCTTTTCACTCGGTAGCAAATAAACCAAGCACAGATGAGACATAAATTACTACTTTAAAATTTTGTCTTTGTGAAACAAAACTACCTGGCAGCTTCATTATACAATATAATCCACTAATAGCGCATCAGCGCATAGCATAATTCAAGAGTAAAGGAAAGAATAAAGTGTTTTTAAAAGATAATGTGCAGAGAGCCTGTCAATGGGTGGTCATTGTTGAGTGTGTGAGAGAGCAAGAGTTAATGGGAGTGTTCTGACAGTAAATGACAATCTGTCTGAAGATTAGAAAAAATGTTATTAAAATGAATTAAAACACGTTTTATTTATTTTATGATTAATCCCATGTGACAAAGTTGGTTTGTCAACTGCTATTTGGAAAAAAATTGGAAGCTGCTTGATGCACTTATTAGTGAAGTCCTTCCGTCAAAGAATTCAGGACTAATCAAGTTACCTGAAATGTTAAGCTGCAGTTATTTTCCCCTAGGAGTTACACCAGATACTGAAAGCAAGGGTTTACATACTTTTCCCATTCAGACATGTAATATTGGTTTTGTATTGAATTTTCATCAGTAAATAGCCAAGTATGTATCTCATTTGTTTAATTGGGTTCTCTTTTTCTACTCTCAGGAAAATTGGATATTTTATGATCATATTTATGCAGACATTTCAGAAAATTCTAAACGGTTCACAAATGTCCAAACATTGCTATAAATGTGATAAACAATTTTTTTTGGGGTGCAATTAACAGTAGGTTGCCTTAATACCAACACTTATTGTAGTACATTTCAGTCTGTTGTACCATGAACATTTGATAGATAAATAAAACTTTCCAGATTTTACATTCTACATTGTCCCTCTATTCTGTTTTCCATTCTATCTTCTAATCATAGCTGGAGCAAGTGCATGCTCTTCAGGCCGCAGTGGATGCACAGTTCAGCCAGGGTGGTGAGGCCAGAAATGCTCTGGTTCTGCAGCATTCTCAGCTCCTAGAGCAGCTGGACCAGGAGGCCAGTCTGAAGAGTCAGCTTCAAGTTGAGCTTCACAAGGCTGAAGGTTAGAGTATGTTCAGATACCAGCCAACCTCATTTTTATATTGTACACTTTCTGTGAGCTGTGGAATGTCTTCTCAGGTCTGATGGAGGGTTATGTGGCGGAGAAGTCCACTATGGAGGAGGCTTTGCAGCAGAAGGAAGTGCGGGAGCAGAAGCTGGTGGAGGAGTTAGAGAGCACTCAGGCCCAGCTGCAGGACCTCAGCGAGGCCCATGCTCTCCTGCAGCGGCAGAGAGACGCGCTCTCTGCAGACCTCAGTGACACGGAGAAGGGTGTGTAAAGAATGTTAATGTAACAGTTCACTGAATGTTGATTTTTGCCTTGACTGAAAACTAATAGACCAGGCAAACATCAGCTGAAGCATTAGCTGAAGCACTAGCTGTGTGAATTCATTTTACACTTGTCATTCAATGGTTTGACTTGCTCTCAAGAATGCAGAATCTTATAATGCTTTGCTGGATCGTTGCTCTGACATTTAAATGAAAGGTTATGTAGGTTATATAATATTTAAGGAGATATTGATTTGATGCGTTCGTTTGTGGTTTCCCCACCTTGTAGGCTGCCCTGATGTAGGCGAAGAGAAAGGTTTGTCCCCAGTGTTTGAAGTGATATTTGAAGTGTTTTTATTAATTTCCTTCCCCTAACTTTTTGTAATTTAAATGTCAGCTTTTGGCCATAGTAGTCATATTCCTTCATAAAAATACTACTTAATTTGTGGTTTGGCACACCATAGTTTAAGTCTAAATGCCTGCATAAATTTTGATGGCACTGAAGTACTGTGTTTTGGGGGCTTATAATATTACCTTAATTATTTGTACGTTTAGAATGGATTTGTGCATTTAAGGAATGAACCAACTGAACCCAAGATCTGCATGACTGTATTGTGTCTGCAAGTGTTTGGATATCTGTAAGTGCTTTCCTTTTGGCTTTGGTGAGTCTCACCTTCTGCTATTCCTTACCTTTCTATTAAAGCCCTGCTGGCGGAGGCAGAGCGGCTGGGACAAGAGCGCGTGGACATCCAGCGGCAGGCTGAGAAGGACCAGGGTGGGCTGGCGGCTCGGCTGCGGTTGCTTGAGCTGGCATTGGAAGAGCAGGAGAGCTGTGCGCAGCAGCAGGATGAGCAGCACCGGGCCCAGACTGAGGACCTGCAGCAGCACATTGCCGCCTTGGAGAAACAGCTCAAACATCATCGTCAGTTTATTGATGTAAGTTTGTGCGTGTGTGCGTGCGCAATTATGAAGGTGGTAAATGAACTTCATTAATTTTTGGATGTTCTAATTCTGATTATTAGAACTAGGCCTTCAAGTTTGAGCCAGAAAGTGTGCTTGGGGTGGATATTTTCTTGAGCTATTTTCAAATGTAAGCATAAGGCGTTGGCTTAAAACATGTCATACTGGTTCAGAGGGCCTTCTAGATCCCTGACCTTGATTTTAAAACAGACTCCTTTAATGTTCATGTTGGGATGCAATGGTTTGGGGTGCACAGGAGCAAGCTGTGGAGAGAGAGCATGAGAGAGATGAGTTTCAGCAAGAGATTAAGAACCTGGAGGCCCAGCTGAGAGTGCCCTCTAAAGGACACTCAGGAGGGGACAGCAAGGGTCAGAGGGTAAGGACCAAACACCTCTTAAGTTACACAGTTAATTATAATGGTTGCTTGTTGGTCTCATATAAAAAACATACTGCTATTACAGTTCTCTTATTGCATTTCAAGAATAAATTGTGTTCATTATTGATTTATTGAATTGTCCTTTTTTTAATAATTGAATATTGTAGATTGAAGACTTGGTTATCCAGGTAAGTTATCTAGGTGTGACTGTAACCTGCTAGGCTTGTAGCTGCGTTTGCGTGATCTAGCTGCGATCTGATTTTGCATGTAGTCATGTTCGTCTACCTTAACATGCTATTACTTTAACAACCATAAGTAGAACCCACATCTAATGCACATCATTGTTCATTTGCGTGACATGCCTTGTAGTCCTTGTGTCCAGACTTTGTGTGAATGGCTTTGCTGCTTAGCCTCTGTTTTTTTTTTTGCAGTAAAATGGTTTTAATCACTCTTGCATCACTGGTTGTTGCCTAGTCTTCTTATGTTTGTCTTTTTGTGAATCATGCATGTATTAACTCAGTCGCTTATTTTTCAATCAACAACAATGCAGTGATCAAACTAAATGCATGACTTTGCATGGAGCAAAATTTAAACATGCGTCTTGTGCTTTACAAAGAAGCTGATGCTCAGTCCTGACATGTAATAACTGCTGTCTTTCTCAGGTGGAAAGTCTCCAAGCTCTCATTAAAGACAAGACGGAGGACTACAGCATGCTGTTGTCAGCTAAAGAGCAGTGCCAGCATGACCTGGAGGAACGCAATGATGAGATTGATAAGTTGGCCTCTCGGATCCGGGAGCTGGAGCAGGCCCTCCTGAGCAGCGCTGAGGCCGGAAGGGCGGTCACACAGCTGGAGCAGGAGCTTCAGAGAGCTCGCAAGAACCTGCAGGATCTGTCTCAGGTGGGCATATTCTGCCTTAAGCTTCCAAACAAAATCTCCAGCTTTCCAAAAAACAAAGAAAACCTAACCTACAGGTGCAAGCATGGGGGACAAGATCATCTGTTGGAGTCTACTGACTTTGTAAATGGTGAACTCCATATTCTGTGGGAAAGCTAAAACTAAAAAGCTACAGTCTACAATCTGTGCTCTGTATAACCTTACAAACTCAGAGTAGCTTTCCCTGCCAGGCAGTTTTGTAAATACAGGACTGCAGGGGCTGTTGGCCTGGTCATCCACAGGAACAACTATGATTTCATTGGGTATCCATCCAGTCCATTGCCTATAAACTTTCTTCAGTGTGACTGTGTTTGTAACACTGAAATTAAGAGCTTTGTTTTTTCCTATGTTCTGTAGGATAAGGAGGCCTTGCAGCAGCAGCTATATTCTAATAAACTCCAGATTTCAGCCTTGCAGTCAAAACTGGATGAGACGAGACACCGCTTCTCTGACCCCAGCGCTGACCCCGGTCTCCAAGAACAGTTGGAGACACTCCAGCAGGACCTGCGGAGCAAAGAGGAGCGGGTAGGTCTAAATGATTGACCAATTTAAGGCTGGCCTGTTCTTTGCGTGTGTAATGATGGAGCTTTTGTTTTTAAAAGTGTTGATTCTCAACATCTGACTATATAAAACTGAATATCTCTAGGTGGAGGTGCTGCTGGAGCGAGTAGAGCAGTTGGAGAAAGCTCTGGAAGTGAGGGAGGAGGAGGTCAGACAGCTCACCCTGCAGCTGGAACTAAACAGTAGAGAGAGCAGAGCACAAGAAGAGCAGCTCCAGCTACACATCACACAACTGCAGGTACAGATATGCACCCAGTAAAACCAAACAGGTAACCTGTACAGGGGCAGATTGTTGGTCACATCCAGACTCGTTTCCTAAAAAAAATAACATGGAGAAAATGCTACCATAATGAGTGAGTGTCTGCCATGTTTGCCCATGGCATTTTATATTTCAAAGTGAAATCAGCATTCACTTCCAGTACTTTTTAGCCCAGTTTTAGTGTAGTGTACATAATGCTGTTGTAACTCCAAATCCCCACACTACATTTCTACCCAGTTGGTAATGACCTGTCTTTACTCCAGACAGTGTTGTACCTGAATAAGAACTGATAAGAGTTCTGAGTGACCACACATACATGGGTTAAAATGTTTTCATGAGATTCGTCCCTGTACATTGTCCTACAGGAGACTGTGAGCGCTCTCCGCCAAAGGCAGCAAGATGAGGAAGGTGACAACTCCATGCTGCAGCTTCCTGCAGCTCTACTGGAAGAGAAGAATCTGGAGATTGACCACCTTAACCAGCAGATTCTTCGTTTGCAGCAGGAATTGGACACCACTAAAGAGAACAATGTAAGCCAGTTCTTTTAAAAGACAATTCTTACAAATGCATCATGTTTATCGAGCTGGTCTGCATTCAGCCATATCTGTAACACCAGGTAAGACACTGTTTAAGCCACTCAAAGCACCAGTATCTATGAATATGGTCTTCTGTCTTTTAAAGGGAGTGTTCTACAAACTATGAAGCTACAGTCAGTTAGGATCCGTAGAGGATCCAAAGAGCTTTTTAATTTTGAGAAGAGTGCCATGGAATTTATTTGATATTGCTTTTTCTTTATAGCCTGCATCACTGACCTAAATAGTTGCTGAAATAGTTTTTGGTGAAATGAGTATTTGTAGTAGCTACTAACCCTGTTTTTCCTCTCACAGGCTTTGGAGCAGAAGCAAGCAGAGATTGAAGAGCTACACGCTCGGGTAGAACGTCTCCGCGGAGACCAGGAGCGTCTGCGGCAGGCCAAAGAAGAGGAGGCCGAGCAGCTGCATGAGGTCATCCACAAGCTGCAGGAAGAGCTGAGCCAGCTGGACCCCAATCGCCATGAGGTCAGCGACCCAAGCCCTGAGCCCATGGACTTCTCCTGGTCCCCACGACCAGAGCAGGGCACTGAAGAGAGCTTGTGCCACGAGCTCAGTAGGCAGACACTGCAGAACTCCCGCACCAAACTCCGAGAGCTCCAGTCAGAGCTGGAGCACTCTGCAGAGGAGAAGGAGAACCTTCAGAGGTTGCTTGTGACTCAGGAGGAGCAGTACGGTAAGCAGGTGGAGGCATTGGGACGTAGCCTGGGGGAGGAGAGGGGTAGACTGGTTGTGTTTGAGCAAGAGGCAGGACATTTGAGGCTCCAGCTGACTGAGAAAGAGGCTGAAGTGGCCAAACTGCATGAACTGGAGGATAATCAAAAGGCCCAGCAGGCCACCCTGAAGGACCTGGATCTGCAACTGAGGAGTGCAAAAGATGGAAGAGAGGAGGATCAGCAGGAGATGGTCAGGCTGCACGAGGAGGCGCGAAGAGAGAAGGAAATGCGAGAAAGGCTGGAGGTTCAGGTCAAAGAGCTGCTTAAAAAGTCAGCGGATGGCCAGAACACTGCAGCAGATCTTGGAGTGCAGATCACAAAGATGGAGGAACTGGTGCAGCAAGGAAGAGCAGACATTGCTGCCTTAGAGACAGGGAACAAGGAGCTGTACATGGAGAGACAGGCTCTAAGAAAGCGTGAGGGAAAACTCCAAGAGGAAATAGAGAGGCTGAAGCGGGAAGTGACATCAAAGTGTGGGCAGATACAGGAACTGAATGCAGAGCTGGTGGAGAGGGTGACCAAACAGGAGGAGGCACATAAAGAAGTGCTGGTGAGAATCTTGCACATCGGTCTTATGCGGCACATTATAAAATAAGTTTCTTTCTTCCGTGGAATTTTGGATCACTTTTTGGTCTATTCATCCTGCAAAGTTCAGTCTTTAAACCTTGTCCATTACACCACTATTATATTGTCCTAGCACTTTCTTAGGGAAGCCAGCAAACTTGTGTATTTTTTTTGTTTTGTTTATTTTTTAAACAAGCTTTCTTAATATCTTCATGCCATTAAGTATGCCAAACTAACCAAACCAGAAATGTGAGTAAGAGAGATCATATTTGGCAAGTTAGCTTAGCTGTAAGGCTACTCAGATCAGCTGTATGCAGTCTAGTAAATGCCTCAGCAGAGGAAAAAGCCTCACTGAGGTGTGGTTAGCCCAGCCCATACTGCTGATCTGGCTCACAAGAGCTTTACTCACTCAGGAAGTAAAACAAGAAAAAGAGGAAGATGTATCCGACTAGGCAGCGCTGTTAGCCATACAAGCTTCTACAGGAATGTTGTAGGTATCCCTTCAAGCTGGAGTGCCCATTTTGGGCCTCTTTTTGCACTAAACGAATTTTGTAAATGTGTGCTCCAAAGAGAATTGAGATTCTGTTTGCTTGGCCTGTTGGGCAGTTCTGTTTTTTTTTTCTGCTTTATAATTGGTCTTAAAAATGCTTCCTTCTGTTTACTTATACACGCCCTTAATCATTATGATTTGAACAAATTCCAGAGTGCATTTTGAAAGCCATCGAGTTAGGGATGGTTACATTAGTTACATTACTAGTAAGGAGGTGGTACTTGAATGACTTTTGGTTTGTAAGACTTGCATGACCTGTACTAAAAATAAATGCGTTGCATCAGAGATGACCCATTTATTCCCACTTAGGTGGCTACTGATGATTTTTGTGTGCACATTCTTGTAGACATGTGCAGAGGAGACTCTGGCCAAGGCAGAGGCAGCTCTACGAGAGAGGGAGGAACAGCTGGTTCATCTGAGGGCAGAGCATGATGTACTCAGGGCAGAGCTCGCTGCGGTGAAAGAAGGGCTTAGCACCAGCACGGAAAGAGCAGAGAAGCTACGGGAAGAAGGACAGGTGAGTGACAGCAAGATTGTTTTCTGTAGACATAAGACTTATTTCTGTTACCAAGAGGCTTCCTTTACACTCCAAGCCCTGCCTTGACAGTTCATGTTTATAGCACCCACAAGTGTTCATTTTTGAATTCTTTTACCTACTGTGCATGATCACGGGAATCATGAGCAACAAGAAAAAATCCATATTTGGGAAAGTCTGTGAGCAAACTAGCAGCCTTCATTGCAAAAATAATTTTCCCCTGAACAGTCTGTCACATGTTCATGACTAGGGCAAGAGGGTGAAAAGTCTCTCAGTTGAATAGTCACTGTTAATAAACAAATCAGATTTGTTTGTTCACAATGGGGGGATCTCATTTTGAGATGCCACTTTAACTATGTAGTGCTAATTTGGACAATTTATGTAAGATGCACTTTTGAAAAAGCATTTCTATTACTGTGGCAAATTGAAGAAATATGAATCTCTTCTCCAGACCAAAGACCGTGCTCTTGCGGATCTGGAATTGCATAACCAGCATCTCCGGGCTGAGCTGCGGGGTTTGCAGGACGATCTGGCTGTGCAGGAGGAGGAGCTGGCCTACCAGCAGAGAGAACTGGATGAGCTAAGGCAGCGCTGTGGCCGCCAGCAGCACACTGAGCTCCCCAAGCACGAACACCGCTTCCTGGAGGGCTTGTCCGGGGACGCTTCTCTCTCCTCCCCAGAGGTGCTGCGGCGTATGGACTGCAGCGAGGAGGAGCGGCCTTCTCACCTCCAGGCTTCTCACCTGTCTGAGCTGAGCGCCCTCCGCAATGCCAGCCTTGATCTTGGACCCAAGCAATCACCTATGGAGAGAATTGAGCTGAAACGTCCACTCCTACTGCCCCCGGAGATGGATCCACCTAGCACACACTCACCCTCAGCCACCCCGCGTTCGCTTTCCATCTCTGAGAACCTGTCAGTGCTTGATTCACTAGATGCTGATAAGGTATTGATTTTCTGGTGTGTTGTTGGTTTTCTACAAAGGTTTTACATTAGAAGATGCACCAAGCTGGTTAGCAGTTTAGTCTAGTGAAAGTAAAGAAGGTGGATTATGGTTGATATGTGCTTTCAAAAGAATATTTCAATGAGCTACAAGTGAGAAATAATTCATATATCCGTTTAATAATTTGGTTATCTCTACTTCCAAGACTTCCTCCCGAAATGTACATTTGTGGGTTAAGAAGGACTAATAGAGAGCACAAAAGACAACAAACAGATTATTTTTCGTTCTCAGGTGCAGGATTTGGAGAATCTGGATGTGATGTCTCTCACTCCTGTCTGTTCTACCTCCCCTGTCTCTGTCCCTGAATGGGCCAGTGATGGATATGGCAGCAGTGAGTGACTCTCGCACACATGCTTAAGTGTGACTCAATTTGCATTTATCAGCCTTGCAAGTTAGTTCTTGCTCAAATCAATTTAGAATGTTCTGAGTACATTTTGGTGTTTTCTAGATGTGAGCTCAGAGCTTGAAGCCAAGCTGAGGTTGGACTTGGAGAATACAGAGCGTCTGGGCTCCCACTTCGTTGAATATCTGCGCTGCAGAGGCATGGATCCTGATGCCCACACAGAGAGTGCCCCAGACAGCATGCTGCAAAGCCAAGATCTGCTTTCACCTGAGCTACAGGTACATTCCACTTGTTCCACTAGTTCACCTTTATTCGAGTTGGCTTTTATAGATCTACAAATGCTCAGTTTAGCCAAAAAACAATAATTTTTATCAATTCATCTATTGTTTTGTAGTAGCTTTAGGGTTTTGGCTTTGGACTGCATCCTGGGTTAAGTGCAAGGTTAAAAATAGTGAGCATTACTGGGGGGGGGGAGGTGGTGGGGGTACTCAGTGCTGATGTATATTTAGTTGAAAGTAATTTATTACAATCATTTTCCAAATAAAGCACTTTTATAATGACTGCAGTCTGTGCTATTTGTGTGTTCAGGCCATCCTGAAGCGTGTGTATGAGGAGAGCTGCAGAGTGCTCACTCTATCTCATCGCTCTGCCCCGAGTGGACAGCCCCACCCAGACTCGGAAGAGGCTCCACCCCCCTCCTGGCAAAGGGAGAGACGGGCACTGCAGGAGACGGTGTTGTCACTCCGAGAGCTTCTCTGCAGAATGGCGGAGCGTGAACCTAAGGTCACTGACCCAGGAGCTCTATTTTTACAAACTTTACTTTTGCTGTTGAGTTATAAAGTCAACATTAAGATCAGAATATGACAAAAGAAAACACCAGAGGTCAGACACTGTGTGGGTGTGTTGGTTGTTGCCACATTGACCTAATCGTAAAGTAACTCCTTTCTTCCATACTTTTGGTCTGTCGTGTGTCTACCAGAATAGCAATGGATGAAACCTGTATCTATGATTTTGTCTAAAGGACCAAGACAAGGATGATCACCAGTTTCATATTACTAAATAAGGCACTTTATTTGTTCATGTGTTTTTTTTTTTTTTTTTGTTTTTTTTTTATAAGTTTGGTATAAAATGCTTTGTGCGTGCAGGCAGATGCTGGTGATGTAGACTGGAGGAGGGAATTGTTGCAGGCCGTGCGGAGTGTGTTTGACAGTGAGCGGGAGTGGCTTCACACACAACTTCAGGCTGTCGTGACTACCAACTCGCACATAGATCATACAGCTCTGCTGGCGCATATTGAGAGGCTGCTTCTGAAACAGGTAGATAAAAATATATATACAAACACGAAGTATATATACACCGTGTTCCAAATTATTATGCATGTGGGGTTTTAGTTAAATAAACATTTGGGTTTTAGTTTTTCTGTGAAAAGTTTTGCTTGTGGTGTTTCTCCTGTCTGTTACAATCACTGATATCAATGTCAGACAGGTGTGATAATTAGTTTTTCCAGGTGAGTCTAATTAAAGGGAAACTACTTAAGGAGGTTGTTCCACATTATTAATCAAGTCATAGTTTTCATGCAGTATGGGGGGAAAAAGAAGGATCTTTCTGCAGATAAAAGCGTGGAATAGTGCAGTGCCTTGCAAAAGGAATTTGGACCTTTCACGAAAACTTAAGCGAGATCATCATACTATTAAACAATTTGTGTGATTCAGAGAGGAAACGGGTTCAAAAGGCATATCAAGGAAAGTTTCTGTGGGGCACTTGCATCGTATTAAGAGAGCAGCTGTTGAAAAGTCACTGATGAGCAGCAAGCAGGTATTTGAAGCTGCTGGTGCCTCTGGAGTAGAGGGTGACACGGGAGTGAATTTTCAAACCTCTCCCGTCCCACTCCCACAAAAAAAATCCCATCCCAATCCCATAAAAAAAACTGGGGGAAAATCCCGTCCTGTCCCAATCCCAGAAAAATGACTCCCATTCCCTCCCACTCCCGTGTTGTGTTTGTTTTTTTTTTGTTTTTTTTGGCTGGAATCTGTCAGTTACAGTAAAAAAAAAAAATAGACTACAGATCACAGCATGCCATAGTTTTCACGCCATCTTTCTCAACGCGTAAATTTTTTTTAGTTATTTCAGACCGCCCAGAAATATCTGTGAGCACAACTGACGTATTATTTTCAGACAGTAGTCGTTGCAGCGTAGCTTTCACGTCTGCCTCCATTTTGGTTAT
>JBBPCZ010000115.1:2860357-2871132 GCA_037974445.1 Brycinus macrolepidotus | reverse complement strand
AGGAGGTGGCGGAGTGATGTTTTGGGCTGCAATAATGGGGAGTGAGATGGTAGGCCCCTTTAGGGTGCCTGAAGGTGACCTCTGCAAAATATGTGGAGTTTCTAACTGACCATTTCCTGCCATGGTATAAAAAGAAGAACCGTGCCTATTGCAGTAAAATCATTTTCATGTGAGACAATGCACCATCCTATGCTGCAAAAAATACCATTGAATCTTTGGCTGCTATGGGTATAAAGGGAGGAAAAACTCATGGTATGGCCACCATCATCCCCTGACCTCAACCCTATTGAGAACCTGTGGAGCATCCTTAAAAGGAAGATATATGAGGGTGAGCAGCAGTATACCTCCAAACAGAAGCTCTGGGAGGCAATTCTGGCATCCTCTAATGACATACAGGCAGAAACTATCCATGGACTTACAAGTTCAATGGATGAGAGAATTGTTGGTGATATCAAAGAGGGGCTCTTATGTTAACATGTAAATTGGTAAAGATGTTTTTTATTGAAATATCTTTTGTTTTTGGAAAAATGATCTACAGTATGTAAAGCAATATATGACAGATGTCCACTTTTAGTTTTTTACAACCTACTTAATGGTTTCAAACTGATATGCATAATAATTTGGAACATTGTATTTTGAGTAGCGTGCCAAAAAATACTGTTGTCATCATTGGTAGTTTTGTTCAATAAAATCCAGATTATTAGATAACCTAATATAATTGTTGATGACTAAAAAAAATCATATTCATTGTCGATGAAAAATTAACAAAAACAGCCTAATTTGGAACACAGTGTAGGGCATGTGTGTGTGGGGTTTTTTTTATATTGAGTGTGTGTGTGAGGTTTTTTTTTTCTCTCTATCAATCCTGTCCTCTTTTTCATTCTTTTTCTCAGGATGAGCAGCAGAGGTCATCATTGGAGCAGTTACTAAGTGCAGACCGGCGCAGTCTCCTAGCTGAAATCCGCAGTTTGTATGCTCAACTGCACACCTGCACTCTGAAGAGTCAGGAGCAGCTGCAAGAGCTGCAGAATTCCCTCCACACAATGCGGGAGCAGAGCATGCAGTCGCAACAGCATCTACACAGTCAAGGTGACTGTCTCACTTTAGCATTTCGGAGTGATCTAAAGGTGTAAATCTTGATTTCAGATATATCAGCTGATTCAGTTAGTCATAAAATGTCATCATTGCTACTGATTAGAGTTTTTTTTTTTTTTTTTAACGATAATGGAACCAGCATGTTAACATGTCAAAGTTAACATGTTGGTTTCATAATTTAGCTAAGAAACAATAGCAACATTTGAAATCTATAGTTACCCCAAAAAGCCTCCTCTGCAAACTATATGAACAAGAGCATGTGGCTACCGTCATGCTTTACTTTACGTTTACGGCATTTAGCAGACGCTCTTATCCAGAGCGACATACATCAGTGCTTTAGTCCACATCTGTTCTTCATACCTGTAAAGTTAATGCTAGTTAAGTTACACACCTTAATAAACCTTAATAATACTTTATTGCTAATATTTTCTTATTAATATTGTTTCATGGAGGTGTTGGTGCTGGTGGTAGTAGTCATTTTTATTTTTGGTCGATGTTCTGTACTGCCATTGTTAATTACTGACTTTTTGTTGGGGTTAGTTGTTGAGCTGGAGAGGCGGTTGCAGCAGGAACAGATCACATCACGTGACCTGCAGTGCTCTCTGAAGGAGGACCAATCCAGACAAGCTGAACAGTCCAGAGAATTGAAGGAAGAGCAGAAAATGGTTTCAGAGCTGAAGGTGGAGCTACAAGAGAGCAATCTGCAGCTGCATTTAGCCTGCAAAAGCCAAGAGGACCTGCAGAGTCAGATCCACAAGCTTCGGTAACACAAACTTCTGTTCTTAACAATAAATTCAGGCCAAGAATACAGATGTGTGTATAAGTTGTCTTAAATTCTTTCATAGCCTGAAGCTGGAGAATGAAGAGCAGGAGCGCAAGGCTTGTATGGAGGCTGTGGAGAGAGAGCGGGCCAAAGTGAAGCAGCTCCAGGAAGAACTCCATCACGAGAGACTCAATAGCCAACACATGATGGAACAGAACACACATACACAGGAGGTGTGAGACATATGCATAGTAATTCAAAGACTCAAGGCTGATTTACACTTTTTTGAAAATGCAAGTAAATGTGTATGTGTACAGACAGTTTAGTTCCATTGGGTCTTCTTAATTCTCTATGCTACAAAGCTGTAAGACTTTTTGAAAACGTTTTGCCATTTCTGGGAAACATCTTACAGACTAACTTTACATACAAGCATGTTTGCAACTAGCCGAAAGCACAGGTTGCGCAAAAATGTGTGCACATGTTCATAGATTTGCATACATAATTCAGCCTTTAAAGTGCATTTATGTAATTGTGATATGTTGGTTGATTGCAGTCTCTGCGCACGTCCTTGAGTGAGTATTCATCCCAACTGAGCCAACTGAACTCTGCGCTGGAGCAGGAGCGCACAACCGTCAGTAACCTGCGCTCGGAGCTGCAGATTGAGCAGTCTCGCTGTGAGGCTCTGCTAGCCCAGGAGCGTGAGCGCACCCAGCAGGCCCTCTCACGCCTGGATGAAGAACGCTCACGCACAGCCCAGTTGTCGGACTCTATCTCCCAACAGGCCAAAGAGCACGCACGCCGGCTGGAGGAGGAGGCCCGTGCACAGGAGGCAGCCAGCGCACATGACAGGAAGTTCATCCAGGACCTGCGGGCACAGCTGGAGCAGGAAAGGCGACAAGCTGAGGAGTTTGCAGCCATGGTAGAGACTCTGCAGGCCCAGGTACTACAGGGTAAACGCAGGCAGGAGGAGCAGAGGGAGCAGGAGGTGCAGAGGGGGCAGGAAGAGTTGAAGACGCTGCGGACAGCTCTGGAATGCTTGCAGGTTGGGGTGCATGGTAGTTTTTCTTAGGTTTGCTAAAAAGTGCTCCAAAAACACTGAGGAAAAACTGTGCTATTAGGACAATAATTCAGTTGTATTGAGCAGTCAGGGGGTGTTCAACAATTTTTTTTTTTTTTTTTTTGAAAAATGTGTTATAGATTAATATCCATTAAGGATGTTTTTACTGTGCGGTTTTAATTTGTTTATTTTATTGGTTTTGTCCAGCGTATTTGTAATACTTATCATTCTTGCATGTCATACTGTACTGTCACTCACCCCTGTCTTCAGACCCAGCGGACAGAAGTTAGCTGCAGTTTGGAAGCGGAGAGACAGCGAGCCTCACAGCTACAGACGGATCTGGACTCCATGAAGGAGAAGCTGAGGGCAGTGAAGGAAAGGGAGGAGCAAAGGGAGAAGCAGAGGAGGCATGAGAAACAGGAGCAGGAGGGCAAAGAACAGCAGCAAGAGCGCACCAAAGAGAAACTGGTATGGCAGGAAATCTTCCTGTTTTGTTTCACACTAGAGGTGGAAGAAAACAAATCAATGAAGTGTACTATCGCAATGTTTTTCGGCACAGTATATATCGATACAGCGGCACCACAATGATTTTTTTGAAGAGTTTTTTTTTAACGCATGTAAGATGCATTAATAGGGGACATATGTCTGCTATGATCACATTGCTTCTGAATTCCACAAGATAGTGTAAACCCTCAGACTTCCTTTCCAATTTCCACCATCATGCATGAGAAGACTGAGTTGCAAACAGGGCTGCAGAGACTCCTATACTGTATATAAACGCGTCGTTTGCTTTCAAGTCTTAGAATCACAAATATCGCAATGTGGCCCAAATATCCAAATATCGTGATAATCATACCATTTGCCTCCAATTAAATTAGTTGGAAACTACTGTAGTAATAATATGAAAGTACATATGAGTAGGTAGTGTGAGAAATTAGTCTACACCCACATATGAGACCTCTGAAACTGTAACAGATGTTTCATGGTATTGCCCTCTTGCGTGAACTCAAAGCTGTGTTCTTTTGCTCCTCTGTAGATGGAGCTGGAGGTGCTGCGTCAACACGACCAACAGCGCTTAAGGCAGCTGCAGCAGACTCTGGCTGACCTACAGCAGCAGGAAAAGCGTCTTACTGCAGATCATCTACACAGAGACCTGCACACCATGGAGAATACACGCACATCAACAGGCCGTACACACACCAGCTGCACACAGGTGATATGAAATGGCTGATCTCAACCATCAGTTCACAGCATGTAGGCTTGTGTGATCATAAGCAATGTACCATCAGCTGATCGCAGCCCTGGCTGTCGCCAATAATGTTGTAGGGGTTGCATGGTGGCAGGCATGTCTGAGCAGGTGAGAAAGGTGTCTCAGAAATTGCCTGAAAGGTTGCTATTAACTGAAAGACTGAAGCTATTAAATTTTCTTTTAGATTTTAACTGATTTGATTAAAGGTCAGTCCCATGTTTAGGCCCATGTTTGCAACCGAAAACATGGAAGGCAAAGCCTTTCTATTTGACAGTCACAGCCAGTTTAAAGAGAATAAAAATAGAAACAAAAATAAAATGTCCATTTCCCAGTCCCAAGTGGCTTCAGAATATTCTGTAGTCATGTTTTAAGACGCGCACGAGTTCCTTTTGTGCTCCTTAAAGCTTTGGACGTCACGTTGTCTGGCACTGAAATTGTCTGTGATAATCATCTATCATGATGGCTATTCTCAATTCACATGCTATCACCAGTTGACTTGAGCCTAATAGCATGAAATTCGAAATACCATAGAATTTAAATGTAAATGTGTGCTTTAAAAAAAACTGTCAAGCCAGAGGACTGCACACTTTTTACTCTGTAGCTGATGCACAATAAGGAGTCTGATCAGCTAATAATCAAGGCCTGAAAAAATTGTTTTGGCCCTCCATAACTGAGTAAAAATACTCAAAAACTCAACTTTGTGATTTGTAGGACTCTCCCTCCTCTTCCTCCTCTCTGGTGGAGCGCCTGCTGAAGGAGAACACTGAACTAGCTGAACGCTTGTCAGCCTTAAGTGAGGAGAAGATATCTCTGAAACACACACTGTCCTGCCTGGAGAGAGACCTACACAACCTCAAACGCAGCGAACAGGTATGCTTTTCATATGTTTGTTCTAGAACACCTGGTAGCATGATGCAATCTGAGTGTGCCAGTAAATAATACCTGTTCATCGAGTTCAAGGAAATTGAATTGGTTGGATATATTAGGTAGCACAGCCACTTCAATGTATTTAACTTTGCAATTGTCCCTTGTAGGAGAAGTATGCTGTGCAGGTGGACTCGTGTGCTTTAGCAGAGAAGATGGCCTGGCAGAAGGAGAAGGCGGCCCTGCAGGCTGCTCTACACAAAGCTGAGACTGATCTCTCGAAAGCCACAGCCGGCAATGAAAACAGACCCTTCAGTGACTTCTCTAGTAACAAGGTGGTTTCTTGTAGTCTGTTCTGTTATGTATACTACTAGGAAGGGTGCAGTCTATTAATACTTTGACTAAAAGCTCTTCCAAGTTCTGTTAAACACACCCTGGAGGTCTGTGTTCTCCCTGATCTCAGGTGTACAAAAACAAATATATCGGTATATCTGGCAGTATGCATTATACAATATAATTATCGTCATTCTCACTCTGTAAACTTTGACCATGCATGTGTATTTGTAGCTTTCAGCAATAGTGAAGCTCATGTTCATGCTCTGTTGTAGGTGCAGAGACTCTATGAGAAGTACCTGAGGGCAGAGAGCTACAGGAAGTCCTTAGTGTATCAAAAACGCTACCTGCTGCTATTGCTTGGAGGCTTCCAGGACTGTGAGCAGGCCACTCTGGCCCTGATAGCCCGAATGGGGGCCACGCCGTCCCTCAGCAACTCAAAGACCTCTAGACCACTCAGCCGCTTCAGGAGCGCAGTCAGAGTGCTCATCGCCATCTCCAGGTATACACATATATGGATGTGGATTAAATTGGTTTTGTGTTTTATTTATTGTACTACTTTACCTACAAGAAATGAAGGCTAATTCAGGGAACACTGAATAAGAGAGAAATCTCTAGTTACTGCTGACTATGTTTGATATTTAGTTTTTGATAGTTCATAGATTTTACTAAACTAAACTAAATGTGATCAGAAAGCTCCCAACATTTGGCAAAAGTATAATTATTAATGATTTTAAACTCTTTAACAGGTATGACAAGTAGAGACAAATGATCTTTTAATAAATTTGGTGTACGCAAACATACAGGTCTTGCACCAAAAAGGAGAGAAGTAAAGCAAAGTGGTGAGAGAAGTGATCAAGGAACCTCTCTGTATACGTTCATTTGTATGAATGAAAGTAGTGAGAATAGATTAGAGAACGTCTCTAGTGACGGCGACTTTGGCATGAATAATAATTCGTCCATTAGTAAGTGGCCAACTGTAGAAGGGGCAGCTGTGTCATATGCCATTCAACACCTTACTACTTTTCTCCTTTATTTTTATCAAATGTTCAAAAATACCCCACTTTAACAAGTGCGGAAATGGCCTTATCGGGGGGCGGGGGGGGGGGGCTACCTCCTATTAGATTATTCTCCATGTTGTTGAATCGCACCAAAGCAGTGCTGTGCACAATTATTTAGAATACTGTTAACAATTTTGGAAAACAGTCATTGGCATCTGGCAATTTCCAAATATTACTCTACCACCAATTGAACTCACTCTAATATATTTTGCATTAGTGATGAAAATGTTCATGATTCAGTCTACTTTTAATGCTTTCTGTATAATATCTATTTTTATATGCTGTGTTCAGTACCTTTTATTGGACTCAGTCATGAACTGACTATTATGACAATACATATTTTAAAATCCGTTCTGCACTACATCTCCTTTCCACAAGCTATTCCTTTTCTTCTCAAAATGTGTACTTCCTCCTCAGACTGAAGTTCCTCACTAGGAAATGGCAGAGGGCAACCAGGAGAAGCTCAATAGGAAATTCCACATCTAACAGTGCAGGTGAGTGCATCTTTGTCAGCTGTCAGTTTCCACAACAGAAACTTAAGTCTTGTACAGTTGTGCAACATATCTTTCTCTCACTCATGCATACATGCTCTCTCACTTGCTGTCATGATTTCAGCAATGAGAATAGAGGTTCTGAAACCACAGCAGACTGGAGCCACATTCAATTCACCACCCACCCGCGACCACATCTTCACCCAGCGAAGCCTGGTCTCGCCTTTAGTACCACCAGTCAAATCTCCCTTCAGACTACATAACAGGTAAAGCTAATAGGTTGTTTTCCTGGACATGGACAGTAAGGCCAGTCTTAGATTAAACTGCAGTGCTGATGGTCTTTCACCATTTGGAAAAATCTTAGTTAAGGCTTAATTTTAGGCCTGCTCTAATGTCTCTGGTTGAACTACATGAATTATGCTTTTCAGTACATTATTGGAAAACCTAACCCCATCTATTTTGACAAAATCAGGCAGCACAGAGTCCGATCTTCATACTCATGGTGTAATTTTTTTAACAGGTAGTAATATTGTAGTGCTGATTTGTTTTTCTTTCCTGATATGTTGATTTTGGTGTTCTCAGAGGATACCCCAGCAGTGTGCTAGCCCCATCAGAGCGCACCCTCACTCCATCCCAGGACCAGGAGCGTTCTCTTGCTGACTACATTCAGCACCTGGAGAATGTTCAGCAACGCCTAGGAGCCATTCAGCCAGGTAAAGAGAGACAACTGTATGATGGGTTTGAGGCAGCCACTTAATTTGAGCATGGGAATTTTTGTACATTTCTATCACTCAGTTGTTGAAGTGTAAAGAAAATCATTCACAGCGGTTTGATGTGAAAGAGTCAGCTGTAGAGAAATGTACCCGCTCAAACTGCTTTACAGTGGTGGTGACAGGAACCAAAGGTTGCAATGTCTACAACTTGTATATAACCATTTCATTCACTCTCCAAATTGACTAGTAATCCTCCACGTGCCAGTTTTTATGCTGATAATGGTAGTGTAATGTACATGTTTTAATTTTGTTTTCGATGTCTGGTTGCTATTACCACCAGTGAACAGTTCTGATTTTTCTAGAGCCATGCATTTCATATCAAACTACACTGAATGAATTTTTACATCTTGTCCATTTAGTTCTGCAGGGATTCCTTTTTTTGAAAACTTGCGTCTCTTTGTTCACTTCTTGCTGTTCTGGCTTAATTTCCTGCTGGAAATGGTTGTAATTTTTGTGAAAGAACAGGAGCCAGTTTGCAGAATTAATACAGAGTTTACCTCAGCTACACCGAGCTCTTGGGACTTTTAGCACCATTCTGATTTTTTGTTTTGTTTTGTTTACACTGACCCCTACTGGACACTTCACTGTATTTTATGATGAAGTCACACTGCAGAGAAGTTATTGCACTGGCACTGGTGTACCTTACATTACACATTAGTTGCACTTGGTAAGAGTGGTGGATGAAGTTGGGTATATGTGAATCTGTCTGTGTAATCATGCACCAGTTTAAAAACTACTCCAGTGTAAAAAAAAAAAAAAAAAAAAAAAAATATGTACTATGGACTTGATAATTCTCAGGCTCCACTTTCTTAGATGTACTCCAAATTACTTGAACAGAGTAAATGTGACTGATTACACAAGACGGTTGGTTTAGCACTGTGATGACTCGGGAGTGTTTTTAAGGATCCTGCTGACCTCGTGCCCTCCCGTCCTGCAGTGCCCCGTGAAGAGCGGAGGCAGAGTCTTCCTGACATGATGGGCTTTCGGCAGAAATGGTTGCATGAGAATAGAACCTGGCTGTATTTGAGTTGCTTGTCTCCAGGTTACATGTGGCCTTTAGGTGAGTGGAGGCTTGGCCGGCCGACTCTGCACTGTGCTTGACCGCAGCTGCAACAGAAACCCACCCTCTCGTGCTGTCAGTCACATTTGGCCTCTTCAGCTTTAACACTTGGGTATGAGTGTGAGGGGGATTTTTAAAGTGCGAATTAAGCTAAACTTGTTAATTTGCTGTGCTGCAACTTAACATCTCCTCTTCTCTCATTTAGGTTCCCTCTCCATGCTGTCCTATCCCAGAAAGTCTGACCGATGAAAGTCTACACCAGACTGAATGACTGTCGGCAGTGATCCCTTTCTTTTTTTAAACCATCGCCAGTGTCTGTATATTCAGTATACACAAGTTGATATACTTGACCTGTTTATGATGTAAATATTTTTTTTTAATGTACCTTTTTAAACACTTATGTTCTTGTTTCATTCATCAGTCTCAGATTAATGACGACACTGACCACCTGAATGTGTTTGGTAATAATCCCAGCCGTTTTCTAGCCATCACAGTTTTTTTTTTTCCCCTCACACCAGATGCTTTGTAAATACACTCAGCTGTTATTGTAATGTGCAGTTTATCGCTTTTTATAGCATTTGCACTGGAATCTGTTATACTGCACAAGAGTGCCTGTTTTGTAACATTTTTTTTAAAGTTTGTTTTTTTTATGGAAGTATGTGCTTTAATAAATATTTTAATATTTGAAGTGTTTTCAGTATCTCCCTGGTGTGAGAGCCTGGTGGAGGTTCTAACTTTGATTAAAGGAGAGCGATCTAATGGATTAAAATCTACAAATTATTGATGATTTGGTGCTTTACATGCTGTTTACAGCTAAATGTTAAAATGTCTATGGACATTTTGAATAAAATTGACAGGTTTTGACCATCCTAGCGTCCTATGGGCTGAGCTGCCCTGTCCAACTGTGAGGGGTCGTGACAAACGAGCCGGCACTTTTAAATGAATGATGGGATGAAATTTAAAGTTCACACTGTTAAACCTTGTAAAAAGCTGCAACTGTGAAGGAAGAGTGTGTTTTCCCATGTTCAGCTGAGAACAAGCAAGCTCCATTCTGAGTAATTTTGAGTTTTGTATAGTCATTTCATTTATTGTTTATTTATATAGACATTACAGCAGCATTAGAATTGACTTTTATGTACAAGGACCGCTGGCACTGTCTTTTGTTTGCAGTGAAACACCACAAGGTACAGTACAAATAAAACTAATATGCTTTTACATTTAATATTCATACCAAAATAATGTAAAATCATGGAAATAATGTTTAGTATATTTACATTGGAAGAAGTGCAATGTGCTCACACCCAAACCACGGGTCAAAACAGTTAAATTTGGCTGAATTCTAAAAGGCAGAGGTATTAAAGCACTGTAGACCCTTTAACCTGAGCCTGTTACTGTTGTGTTAAGATACTGATGTTAGAGCCACTGACTCCCATTTTCCCTCCACGCCCAACAGGTGAAAATGATGGCCAAAGGACTCGTTCTCTCCATGATCTCTAAACAGGCATTAGATTAAAACCTTACTGCTGCATGCAAAAAAGAGCTCCTCTTTTCTGACCCGCACAGATCAGTAAGAACATCACCCACAGCCTGGCTGGGCCACCTCTTCTCAAATGACACACATTAAGAATTTTTTTTTTTTTGTTTCGGTAACGTGGAGAAATGAGCTTCTGACCATTAAAGCTGCTGAGACCCTCTCTGTCTTCAAACTGCGTCTGAATACCCTGACCTTCAGTGAGCACATGGAGTAAAAAGCAGACCACACGTTCATGCCTTGAACTGACAAACAAAACTATCATCTTAGTTTGCCAGTAGATCTGCATTTAAGTCTGGGTTTACTGGTGTGAAGGTCGTGTTTTGTTTTAAAGCACGCCTGAACTTTGCTCTGAAGCGCTCCGGTCAGAGGGCTTGATCCAGCGGCTGGAGTTTAAAAGCACCATCCCCCCGCATGCTTCCAGAGCCCGGATAGCTCAGTCGGTAGAGCATCAGACTTTTAATCTGAGGGTCCAGGGTTCAAGTCCCTGTTCGGGCG
>JBBPCZ010000115.1:2838267-2850114 GCA_037974445.1 Brycinus macrolepidotus | reverse complement strand
GATTAATCGCGAGTTAACTATGGCAAACATGCGATTAATCGCGATTAAATATTTTAATCTACTGACAGCCCTAAAATAAATAAATAAAAAATTCGGCGCCGTCACGGATGGCAGCCTTAAAAGAACTTCCCTCGGGATAAATAAAGTATATCTTATCTTATCTTATTGCGGAAAACTGCCTTTAGCACTACGTCTGGCCACTATGCCGATGCCATGTCCGGCACTGGAAGACCCTGCGCCAGAACCCATGCAGCTGGGGTCCTCGCGTCTCACTCCTGCAGAGCTGCATAAGCCATTATAATGTAATGGCTTATGGATTAGTGAATGCTCCATCATTCTTCCAATCGTTCATGAATGATGTCTACCGAGACATGTTAAACTAATTTTTGGTTGTCTACTTAGATGACATCTTGATCTATTCGAAAACCTTTTCGGAACACATAGTACACATCCGTAAGGTTCTTCGTCGCCTGCTCGCCCATGGGCTTTATGCTAAAGCAGAGAAATGCGAGTTTCACGTTCGTGAGCTCTTGTTCCTCGGCTATCGGATTGGTCCGAGGGACGTGGGTACGGTTGACAAAAAGGTGTCTGAGTGGCCAAAGCCCCAGTCGGTAAAGGAGTTACAATGATCCCCCTCCTCCGCGGCTCCCACAGTCATCACCCGAGTGGTTCGGCAGTTCCCGGGACAAGCTGACCGGCACCGGAGGAAGGCGCTGGAGTACCGGACTGGTGATCAAGTATGGCTATCCACATAGGACCTCCGGTTACATGCTCCAGGTAAAAAATCAGCACCACGATTCATTGGTCCTTTCAGGATAGGAAAGGCTGTAAACCCTGTATCTGTACAGCTTAGATTACCCCCACATATACACATTCACCCTGTGTTTCATGTTTCCCTCCTCAGGCCAGCAGTTCCGGGACCGCTGGATGAAGGAGAGGTTAATCCTACGCTCCCCGCAGTGGTGGGGCCCCGCCTACCGAGTACGGGTGCTGCTTGATTCCCAGAGGAGACGAGTCCGCTTACAGTATTTGGTGGACTGGGAGGGTTATGGTCCAGAGGAGAGAAGCTGGGTCCCGGCCAGGGACATTCTCAGTCAAGAACTGATTGAGGAGTTCCACCATGCCTGGCCGGAGCAGCCGGCTCCCCATCCTCATGGGCGCCCTCTCAGTCAGCAATTGCATCCCAGGAGGGCGGGTCGCCCTGGGTGGCCTCGCTCGACTCCGGGAGTGGCGGTGGTGCCTTCTCACCCCCCCTTCGGAGGCCGGATCTGGAGGGGGGGTACTGTCACATCCGTGCCGCTTCCGCCACACCCCCAGGGGTCAAACTCACCAGAGTTCTGAGCTGGGGATTCCCTGTCACATCCCCCCTCTGTCTGCATCATGGTATTTCCCGCCATGTGAGGTATGTGTGTTGCTCGGCAACGCACCTGCCTCCTGTCAGCCCTCATGTTCTCCCCATTGATTACCTGCCTTAATTCCCTCGTGTTTCCAGATGTCTCATGTTGTCTGTTCATTCAATGATTATTGTTTGTGTTGTGTGATTGGTCCATGTCTCTTTCCTTTAAAAGCCCAGCCGATCCAGAAGTCGGTGCGTGGTCACCAGCATACTCTCCCTTGCGTCCCAGTCATGTTCCATGGTGCTCTGATACACTGGCTGGATGAGAACTGTGGTCTCTTCTGCAGTACGAGGTGAAACCCATCTAAGACAGTCCAGTGGATGTGTGACTTGGCAGCGTGTGTATGTCATGTTCCCTAGTGTGAACCAGTGAGACCGAAGTGCCCGTAGGCTGGATTACCCCTAAGAGGCTCTGAAGGCAGAAGAGCCTCTGACCCTTGTGCTCCTCATGGCTCCTGGACTGGAGCAACCCACGCCTTGGGACCGTGTCAGCAGGACAGAGGTCCTTACCGGCGCTGAACGGGTCCCTTCATCGTGACTCAGAGAGAGAGTCTTTTAGTGTTTCTGTTTTGCCAAGTCCATCGCTCTTCAGTGACTATTTCTGATTAAAGACTGTTTGAGTTCTGCTTAACTCCTGCATCTGTGTCCTCCTTTCCTGAGCTGACATGACAGTGTGAAAGTTTTATGAAAAGGCCTTGGGTCTTGTGCTCCTCCCTAAATAAAATGAAAACTGCTCTACACATACTGAATGTTACTTAAATATCAGAGCTTTTACATGATGGAAAATCAATATTGACAATTTTAGAGTTTTTTCAAAACTGCCTACTGTTGCCTACTGTACAAACCAGCATGAACCAAACAACATTGTGTACACTCACCATTGACATTTTAAGGGCCTTGATGTAAAAGGATCGGATCTCCCAGTAGCAGCAGACGTTGTAGATAAATTTCACTAGTCGATGGAGCCAGAAGACCCCTGAGATCACCAGGATAAAAATGACCATGACGTTATCACGGATCCTAGAAGGTGAAAAAGACTATGTGCATCAGATAAAATGCTACGGGATATCCACTTGCATACTGTAGGGACTGCAGCAACATTTATTTATGTTATGGCTGGACGTACCGAGCACTACACACATCCACTGGAAGGAAGGCATCAGGAAGGGTCACCTTAGAAGAGTCAGTATGATTGACAAATTTGTTGGCAAAGAGGATGTCATAGTCCACACAGTTGGCCAGAAACACAGTGAACGTCACCACAAACACCAATTGTCTGGGGAAAAAAAGGGCATGTATTTACAGATTGATGAAAACCTGCAAAGCCCCACGGTTTCAAGTCATGCAGAGGATGTGCTTCTACCAAAACAGCAGGATGTGGTCATGACATCTTTCAAAATGTGCTTGTATGTTCACCTCTTACATAAAAAGATACCAGATTAACCTGTTTATACTTACACAAGCTCAAAGATTTCTCCCAGAAGCATGCAAGTGAACCCATTCTTCTGATGAAGATTATAGACGTTACACAAGTTAAAGAAACTTTGGGACTGAGAGTTGATGAAAAACTGATTTTAAAAATAAGTGAATTGTTACTGCCATATTTTTTATCCCAAAAGCACTAAAAAGGTGCTTAATGTACTTAACATTAACTGCTTAATGTTGTTTAAATAGTCACATAAGAATATAGAGTCTACTCTCACAAAACGTCAATCCCTAAAGCAAAAAGGATATTCTCTGGAAGAAGAGATCCAAGTTTTCTATGTGGTGCCATTGAGCTGGAAAGAAAGAGGTAGACTAGTATTAAACTTCAGTAATAAAGTACATCCATTGTTGATCTGCAGCTTTGCATGCAGTCATGCATTGTTGCCATATCTATAAAGAAGTAGGCCTCAGCAGAATCAGAAGCCCACATGACTTTGTTCCTTATTTGTGTTGGAATGGGTTGAAAGGCTATCACAGAGGTGTATTCTCAGCGTTGTTGGGTACAGATTTTGAACTCTACCTAAGGCTCTGATATGGTGCCAAAGTGTCTATCCAGTGAAATTAAAAGTGAAAGTAACTGCTCAATGTAACTGAAATGTGATAACAAAATGAAAGGATGAAAAGTGAAACACGTGGCCCGTTAACTTACACTTGGACCCCTCTGGAACATGGACCAGTAGGTTCTCCTCTCCTGGAGGGGAGTCGCTGTAGGAGGCCTCCAGGCGCTGGTACTCTGTGTCGAAGTGGGCCATGCTGTCACTTTCTACTGGCTGGACATGAGATAGGGAAAGAGCTTAATGAGGACAGAGAATCAAGGAGGTTAGTCCTGGAGTAGTCTGTGTTCGTGTTTCCTTGGAATGAGTATCAAGAACTGGTACTAAACTGGCACCGGTTTCTGGCACAAAATTATGGATAAGCTCACATTTGGTACAAACGGTACTGCTATCAGTATTTATATGGCTCTAACAAATTCTAACATAGCTGGCATTTTCAAATGGTTGATGCTGGATTGGATCAGTGTGAGGGACGGGAGCGACTACACCACCAGACATTTGTAGTGATCACTCCTTCTTCATTATATATACTGGAAACACGGAAAATAATTTAGCCAGTTATTTCTCCAAAAAGGTCATAATAAAATAACAGTTAAAACTCTTTACATCTATTCATGTGACTTCTTTATTTTTTGCACTAATTTATGGACTGTATTATCAATAAAAGTATGGAAAAGTATCGGTATCAATAAGCAGTACCTGTATCAATATTAATAGAATCCCATCCCTAGTGTTTCCCCTGCTCCATCACATTCATTTTAACTCGAGGAGCTTTTAATTAGCTGATTAGGAGGACCAGATGCACAAAATGTGCCGAACAGCAGATGGATTTAGGGCCAGAGCCAATGGGAATTTTTTACCTTGCATTTGGTCAGTGCTATTTTTAATGGCTTAGAGAAAAAGTGTCAAAAAAAAACATTTTTTTTGTATTTTTTTTGGTGGTGCTACTCTAAATAAATGGACATTTATATGATGATATAACCAACAGAGGTTAAAAATAGGACGGACTGACCTCAGGCTCCAGGCCAGTGTTTTGAATAACAGCTGTGGGGAAAACATGTCTGGAGCTCCCATTGCGAAACACTGGCCTGATCCACAATGAAGAAATGCTCCATACACTCCAACATCAGGGTATCATACTGGAGTGTGTTCACGTACAGAGAACATAAACCTTCACCATACTGGAACCGAGAAGAGGGGGTGTACTAAGACGTCTTACCTCTTAATCTGGCTACACATCCTCAAGCTGTCTTTCCACATTCTCTCCATTTTCCAGCCCGGACCTGCCCAGCTCTCTGTCAGGAGACTCGCCCGGCCTGGTGCTCTTTCTGAGGAGATAAAATGCGTATTCAGCTCGACACCTCAGATCAGCCTTTATTTTTTATACAACCCACAAACCAGACGATAAGACAGCGATAAGAATTCGAGTATAACTGAAGTAATGTTTTCAGAATCGTCTCTCCTCCCTGGCGAACAGTAAAAACAGGCCTGGCCCGTCACAGCCTAACAACAACAGCTCAGACACCCTGCCCGGGGTGGGCGCTGCCTGTCAGTTCACAGTCCTACCTCCTCCAGAGATCGCAGCCCGGCCGAGGAACCCCAGGAGATGACTGCACACCCTTCAGTTTCCCTTCTGCCTCTCCATTCTCGTCGTTATTTTGGTTTCGGTTCTGACAGAGCAACGGCAACACAGCTCACCCTTCTGCAGAGCCGTGACCAATCGTATGCGCGCTCCGCATGATGGACAGCGAGGAGAGCCAATGAGGTGCAAGGGGCGGGTCTCTGTGGGACTGGGTACAAACTGGGTACAAACACCACGATGCGTCTGTTCCCAGCAAGAACGTGACCCTTCATAAGGGCTGTTCTGTTTCCTCTTAGTAAAAAGGACGGCCTATATTAACTACACTGTAAAAAAAAGGAAAGAAAAAAAAGACAGAGAAAAAAAAAACGTATATATATATATATATATATATGACAAGTAAATAATCCTAGATGAAAATTTTGGTTAATTGCACTCATAATAATAAAATGAACAGAGTCTTTGTTTTTGACATTTGTTAACTTATTATTTGTTGTTAAATATTACTATTTGCTTTTTATAGTTACAGTTTATTACTACTGTCTACTATGCACCTTATTATTCCACCGTACCTTATTTTTAATTTATTTTACTACAAGAGTACTTTTGCCTTTTATTACTTTTATTTTATTCTACTTGTGTTAAGTGTTTTTTTAATGTGTGAACTTTAAGGGGACTCTGAGTCCAAGAATTTAATTGCTGGTAATGATGTTCCATTGTTATCTGAATATGACAACAAACCTGGAACTCTCTTGTAAACATGCTCCGTTCCTGCAGTCCTTTTGATAATGGAAGGTGGGATGGACATTTGAAAAACCACAGGTACTTTACAGGGAATATCTGGGCAGTTTGAAATGATTTGTTTTCTCCGCTGGCGGCCTAGTGCAGTAGGAAGCTGACATTTGTGCTAGGAAGCTGAATATCACATCTGTTGGCCTCTAAATCAGAGGCTGTGCTAACAAAAGGGGTTTCATCGCAGTGGGGGATTCTCAGCAGGCATACTGTGTATTTGCATGCTGTAAGTAAGGTACTGTTTTGAGAGGGCACTGCTGAACAAAAAAGGATGCAAAACTGTGAATTGTGTCAAGCTGATGAGGCTAATGCAATATTAAAAAGCACATTACATTACATACATTACATTACATTTAGTTGGCAGACACTTTTATCCAAAGCGACTTACATTTTGAGGAAACACTGGAGTTTCAGGACAGCGTGAGAACCAAAGTAGAGTACTGAGTGGTGTAAAAAGTTAGACAGCGTATCAGAAGGGGAGATACTCTCTGAATAGATGAGTCTTCAGGAGGTTTTTGAAGATAGGGAGGGATTTTGCTCTGGTCGCCTTTGACAGCTCAATAGATAAGTAGGCCAGAATGACCCTTCAACACTCTCTCTCTCTCGTTTTCTCTCTCTGTCTCTCTGTCTTCTCTGTCTCCCTGTCTTCTCTCTCTTTCTCGTTTTCTCTCTCTCTCTGTCTTCTCTCTCAGTCTTCTCTCTCTGTCTTCTCTTTCCATCTTCTCTTTCTTTCTTTCTCCCTCCCTCCCTCTTCCTCTTTCGTTCTGTTTTCTCTTTCTGTCTCTTTTTATCTCTCTTTCTGGCTTTTCTCTCTTTCTATCTCCCTCTCTCTCTCTCTTTCTCTCTCTCTCTCTCATTATTGTGCTATGAATGAAACCGCTTTGCCTATGAATTGTCACTCATAGGGAAGAACTGCCCATCTGGGGCGGCTGGTGGCCTGGTGGTCAGGGAGTTGCCCCTGTGACCAGAAGGTTGTGGGTTCGAATCCCAGGGCTGCCAGTGGCACCACTGAGGTATCCTTGAACAAGATACCTTCCCCACACACTCCTCCCCACGTGCTGCATCGCTGGCTGCCCACTGCTTCACTTGGTGAACGGGTTAAATGCAGAGAAAGAATTTTACATTGTTCTCGTACACGTTGTGTGACTATAAGGTGTCAGTTTATTTTTTGAGTTTTACTGATTCATAAAGGATGTGTCGTATATCAGCAGTGCAATCTCATTTAAAAATATCCTTAACTATTGTACATGTTCAGGATTTTTTTTTTATGTTTCTATGATTGACACACGTGCCATTTTGCGTGCCTATTTTTTTTTTCAGTTCGATAGATGTGGATTACGATTATTAAAATTCATAATCTAAAGGAGTCTTTAAAAAGGGTTTAGAATCTTAAATGCCACTCCCTTCTGCTCTGTGAGGTATTTTCTTGACATAAAATTGCATTTTACAACACTAAACTGTGAACCATTGCTTCCTGATCCACTCAGACAGAGCTGTGTGCTGTAAAACTCATTTGATTTGTTTGTTCAGACAGGCTGCCCTCCTGTGGACAGACAGTGAAAATACACTTTATTTTAGGAAGAAATTCTGAGTTTGATGAACTATGTAAACACTGTTAAAGTTTCAATTAACCAAAAAATTAATCTAGGATTATTTACTTCTATAATATATAATATGTATAAAGTTTCAAAAACAGGCTATTTTGAATTTCTTGTTTTTGTGATGTCACAAAAACCATCTCTCGTACATATGTCCATCTACTCAGCCTACATCTAATGCAGCTGACTGCCCTTTTAAAGTGACATTAAAAGGAGCTGGTCTACTTTTTCACAGTACAGCCAACCGGAAATCACTTAAGGCACAGTAATATAAAGGCCATGTGAAATTAATTACGACTGGTTTTGGTACATAAAGACATTAAATACACTAGCACAAGCAATTGCCTCCGGGATCTATAAAGTTTTCTTAATTCTGGTTCTGATTCTGATTAAAATGGACATCAGAGAAATAAATAAAATAAAAGAATTGAAATAAAATAAATTGAATAGAATAAATTAAATTAAAAGGTGAATATGGATCCTTTAATGCAATGACAGTTTATTACTGGACACCAGTAGATTTTAATGATGTCTTTTCTCTGATAACGGCACCTGAGTCCATAAGGAAGGCACATAAAGAGGCAAACATCAGACACTAAACACGTCCTGTCTGACTGACTACACTGGAAAAAGGGAGAAATTGGGTTCATTAGATTTTTCTCTTTCTTCCTCGATTGCTCGAGGCCTGTGTGGCACTGCCATCTCCCCTGTTCTGCCCCTGCTGTGATCAGCAGCCCTGCTGTGATAAGAGAAAGGTATGAAAGTCCCATTTTTATGGCAGAAGAGGAGCATGTCAGCTAGGACCATTAGTTGAAAGCAGTCCCTTGAATTGCATATTCATGATCTACAGGAAGAGCTGTGGCAGATGGCCTTTTATGTTGAGCATCTCTCCACTTGTCCCTCTGGGCTTCCTTAACATAATGCGGGCAGCACTGACCATAAAAACTGGCTTTCCAGACACAGATTAGGTCTAAACCTGCTCTGAATACTTCAGGACTAAACTTAGTCTAGCCAGAAAAGCATATCAGAATGGTTCAATAAACATCAGGTTATTTTTCCTGAGCTGAGAAGATAATGTGTCTCATTTCATTGCTATCGATTAAATATATTACAGCCTTGTGCAAAAGTTTGGACGCCCCGGTCAAATGACGTTTTCTTGATTTTCGAAGTGAAAAAGGCCTACAGAAAACATACTCTTGCACATTTTTATGGAGGATTACTGTTTGTTTTCAGAATTTACTATATTGTAATAATAAAGCAGAAAATGTTGCTTGTCCAAAAGTAATGGGACATTATATATATATATATATGATGTTTTTTTTTCTAATATGTCAACCCGTTACCGCTGTAACCACGAAATGCAATTTTAGATGAATTTTAGTAATGGGAATTTAAATGTTTAATTTCATTATATCAACAAAAAAATAAATCTGAGTAATCAGTTTTCATTCCACCAGCAGGATGGCCACCAGGAGGCCTGGAGGTTTAACAACGTGTTATTTGACCAGGGGTGTTCAATTATGACTGTACCTAATAAATGTATGTCAGCATATAATTCAGTTTATTTAGACTTACTGAAGAATTGCAGAGATTTCTGCAAGTGATTGTTTAGTGAAAAATTTAAGGGCTCCTAACTGGCCCTATCACTGGGAGATCAGTCCTCGGTGATGCCACAGGCCACTGTGGTCGGGGGTCTAAGGCAGCACAACTGGCCTTGCTGCCTCTGAACTTGTCGGATGGCCATCTCTCTCTCTCTCCATCAGTCAGCATGATGCTAGTCAACATCGGGGCCTGCTGGCTGAAGTGACAGAACTGGTAGTTATTGTTGCTGTCTACCTCAATCTTTGCATTTCTTTGCATTTTTTGCACACTTAACGACTCTGCTGCTAGAACACAGTATGTCATAACACTGTATTCACTCACACTAGTGCCGTTACTGCTCCTGTTGATCGCACTGTATGTTGTGTCATCCTGTAAATTGTTGTACTGTGGCTGTAGTTTAGTCCTGTCCTGGCCACACTTGTAATCTTATGGTGTTCTGTTTTTGTCCTTTGCGGGTATGTTTTGGTTTTTTGTGTTACGCCATGGTCCTGAAGGAACATTGTTTCATTTCACTGTGTTCTGTGTGTGTATGTGGTTGAAAGGACAATAAACACCTACTTGACTTGACTTGTTCTCCTCCAAGCATGTTGAGCTGTCCAGTGATGTTGCATTAGTTGAGAAAATGGAAGGGCTGGCTTTACATCACTTGTGGGAAGAATGTGCTCATGCTCACTCTCCCAGTGTTGGTGGTTAGGTTTGGGGGAATCCTAGCTAGTGGGTGGAACTGGGCACGACTAAACTGGTAAAAAAAAAGTCATGATACATCTGGTGTCTGAGGTTTGCTTCTTTAGTTTTGCTCTGGAGTAAGAGTAATGTAGCTAACACATAATGGAAGGCTATTAGTCCACCATTTAGCATTGTGCAACCTGCACATCCATATCACACATCCAGATAACACTTGCCTCAAACAGCACTCAGGTGTAAGTATATTTGTTTATGTGGTTTATGACACTGCATAAAGTACTGATATTAAAGCATATCTTGGTTAAAGATATTTGGGAATTAAGGGACAAGTTGAAGGAAATTAGTTTTTTTTTCACTGAACGATCACTTAAACTCTCATTGACTCCCAGTTATGTGTGAAGAAAACGAGTGAGTAGATTTGAGGCCCCGCCCGAGTGTAATTGGTAGGCATGTGTGTGTGTGTGTGATCTACAGATGGTGAAGGCTGGTACTTGGCTTTGAGTGAAAGGGCCGGGCAGCCCGGGACATAAAGGCTTTGTGTCATAAGCATGTCTCTGTAAACACACTTCCCACCGCTGCTCAGACGAGTGGATTATAACACTGCAATTATTCTACTCAGCCGAGCGGACAGAGTGACACAATAACCCTGAGGCCATAGACACTCCTCCACTCTCCCTTTCTTCCTCTCTTTCTTTCTTCTTTTCTTTAACACCAAACTGCACTCACGCTCATCAGTCTCACTGAACACCTTCATTTGCATCATGTCAGTGTGCTGTAGGTGTGTGTGTGCTTACTGTAATAGAATTGACCTGCCATCTGTCGCCTGAGCTCTCATGAAAAGAAGCCACTTTCATCAACAGTGACATACCTTTTTTTAATCTAACGCCTTTCCATAAACATTTAAAGGAGAGTTCCACCCATTTTTCAAAATTGCAGCATAATTAAATGGTTAAGTGTAAGAGTATTTCTAACTTTTCACAGTGGTGATGATTGGAACCAGATGTCTAAAGAGTTTAATGTCTCTGAAAGCTCCCACACAGAAAGCTTTAACATGAATGCCTGAATGTTTTATGGTAGGATTGGGAATAGTTTGGCCGAGAATGCATGCAGGGCAAGGCAAAATTGTACCCAAAGATTTTTTTTTACATTTGACACTATTTATCACTCAAGATCAGCATCATATATAAAAACTAATACATTTGTCTGTTCACTGGTTTTGGATAACAGATAAAATGACTATATTTAAGTTGTAGACAAGACGACCCCTAGTTTCTATCATCACTACCATATAGAAATACGTGAGTAGGTTTCTGTAGAAAGAACAATTTTATTTGCACAACGAACAAAATCATTTGTTTGCATCTTAATTGAGTTGAATTATGAAAATCTGAATGATGAAAATCTGAAAAACAAAGAATAGTTACCATTTCAGGCAATTGTTATTTTTGCATCATTTAAAAAGGCCAGCCTCCGAATGGACCGATAAACTTGGTTCAATATCAATTGGAATAAAATTTTGTCACATTAACTTGCTGAAGATTAACAATGTTTTTCCTTCTCCTGCATTCTCCTGAATTGCTTAAAAGGAGATACAAGGTTTTGTTCTGACAGAGACGATATGATATGTGCCAGTCATGGATGGACCTAGAGGTTAGTTTTGCTGACTGAGTGTTGTTCTGGCCTTCAGGTACTGTTTTTTTGGTATTTACAGTTCAGATTATAATTGTTCAGATTATATTTAATAATTTCAAAACAAGTGCAAAACTTTCTCTTTTTTCTATCTAAATGATCGGCTGTAGCAGATGTCCTTTAATCAATAAACACTGGCAGACAAGCCATGTTCAAACATCCTCATGTAGGATTAAAGATAACATTGGATTTGGACAGAAACCATTCAGTTTCTTGTCTGAGATACCACCACCCCTTATAGCTTACATTATAGACAGGTACAGGCTGTTGGTTTGCTATAGACCAGACTGTGCATTCTCATATACTGTAAAAAGAAATTATGCATTGTTAAATAAAAATAGCCCTATTCCAGTCTTTGGATTGCCCCAGTTGCGGAAATCTAGAACTGGGCTGTCAGGGGCGAGAAGGAGGAAAAAAAGGGGAGGACGCACTCAGCAGTAGATACTATGTTTAGTTTTAATAAGAGAA
>JBBPCZ010000115.1:2817853-2834781 GCA_037974445.1 Brycinus macrolepidotus | reverse complement strand
GAGCTGAATTTAAGAAGTGGGAGAAAATGGTCAGAATCTCATACTGATGTTAAACTGAGCTCAGTTCTGTTTAGGAGAACCAGGCCGGACAGAGAAGAGTCTGATTCTGAATTTTCATTTAATCTTCAGAGGCTCCAGTGTATTAGTCCAAGACATGGTCAGCTGACCGCTGAGAGCCGCCAGTTCTCTCGCACACTCTGCGTGGGCAACAAGTCACATCCAATCTGCTCAGCTCTGTATCAAGACCATTCTGGATCCCGGCGTCACTGAGGAATTCATGGAAAAGTCCAGCCCTCCGGATCTGTGGCCTGATGAACTCAGTCAGACCTTCCGGCCGGAGAAGACACTGCTGACCAATCGGCAGAACAAAAACCAAACTGACGGTGAGTTTCAGCTGGTGGACCATCAGCTTCATGTAAATGAGCTCAGGTCCGACTTCGTAACGACCATGTGACTTCTTTTTCTTTGGAAGTTTCCACTGGGCAGTGGACAATGTCCATATTTTGACCTTTTCAGTTAAAAGTTTAACATTTCGTTTCAGAATAATGACTGACTTTTGAAATATCTGGACTTTTACTCTTTGAGAAAGCTATAATAAATACAATTCATACTACTACTACTACTACTACTAATAATAATAATAATAATGGAGATAATACAAATGCCACTGAGTCAAAATATTCGAAAAATAAAGCATCACACACAAATATAATAATACACATACACACACACACACACACACACACACACACACACACACACACACACATTAGTGGCTGTATTGATTTCCAATCTGTCAGTCTCACGGCCTCACTCTGTTGGTAAACTGTGATCTATTCCTCCAGATTCTCCCATCCCAGGTTACCATGGATATGCATGGCTTGATGGCAGACAGAGAGAAAGCAAGAGAGAGAGAGAGAGAGCAAGAGAGTGAGAGAAAGAGAGAGAAAGTGGGAGAGAGAGAGAGAGAGAGAAGAGAGACGCCCGCATCTCTGTTTGTCAGAAGGATGGATGTGATTGTGATATTTCAGTTTGTAGAGCAGTGTTCTCTTCAGCTCAGTGACACACACATTGTGTTTACAGCTCCTGAACCACTCGCTGTTTTATTTGCAGAAGACAGGTAAAATAGAAAGCAATTCCATGTACACACACCACACACACGTGCTTGAGATACTGATCTTCCATGTTGATGCAGTTATCTGGCTAACTTGCTAAGCATAAACAGAAACGAATAACACTAAAGCGAATTACTAGTTCAATTTTAAGGGATAATTCCCATGCTTTGCATGCTGAATTTCAGTTTCTTCCTTCTGGCTGCAGGTTTTACAGTTATAGTAAAGCAGTAATTTATTTGATTGTATTTAAACTGTATATACCATGTTTATGATGGTATATACCAAGTTATTGTTTTTACTGTCTGTGTTGATGACAAGAATGGTGGTTGTTAAGTGTCTGCCTGTAATATGTGTCTATGGATGAGGACTATTCACTGCAAACTAAATCTTGAACTTGAGCAACGCAGTACTGGAAGGAACTTCACATAATTTTTCCCTTAAATTAAGTTGACCCAATAAGACACATTTTTTGTCTGAACTGCTGTTTAGTTTTGCGCCAGAGCTATGAGGCTAATGTAGATAATCAGTAATAGACATCTTATAGCCCAGGAATTAGCAACGAACAGCTGCCTAAATCATCACACACTTACCTCATACTTACTGTATGAAGCTGATCTCAAGACTTGCTCATGACGCTTGACACTTCTGACACGCTGTTATCAATAAAAATGGATAAAATCAAGCTTTAATATAGTTGCAATTTGATGTTTTAGATTAAAAATGTATTTTGAATCAAGTGAACTAATTTAAGAAGGCAATAACCAATTTTACATTCTATTAACTTATTATTTGACGTTCAAATGCTTTTAGGCAACACAGAAACTAACTTAAAAATGTCTTCTACCGTTTATGCAACATAATTTTGTTCATGAGTCTACAGTTTTCTTTTCTTTGGACTGAACTAGGCCAAGTGTTATCCTGTATTTGGCACGGCAATGTGCTTTTGTTGGGAATTGCTATCTGGGGACTGGAGGAAGACACAGCAGCAGCAGTGTGTGTAACAGTCAAGTGCTGGAAAGTTTCCTCTGCTAAACCAAAAAGTAGCTATTGCATTATTCAGCCCCAGGCATTCCCTTTAAACGCTGCTGTGCGGGAACGCTGTCCTCCGTGGGGCTCTGTTGACATACTTCTGTGTGTGTGTATGTGTGTGTTTGTGTGTGTGTGTGTGTGTGTGCATGACTGGAATTTAAGAAGCTATTTCACTGCCGTGTGAAACATTTATGCCACTGTAAGTTATATATACACTGTAAAAAAATCTTTTTAGACTTGAAAAGGTTAGCGTTGGTTCTGCCTTACAATGTTGAGCGTATGGAACTTTAGATAAGTTAATAGAATGTAAAACAAAGACTTATCAAGATGGCACTTAAAATAAGTGAAAATCTGTTGTGGACATTATGTAGAGATTATGTGGACATTGTAGTTTTACTGGGGATTCTAAATTCAGCATGCAGCATCTTTAAAATGTAAGGGGAATAAAGTTTCTCCTGGCTACAGCACTGACATCCTCAGAGATCACCCCTTTATTTGTCCAGTTTTAGGGCTGTTCTCATAAGCATTTCTTAACGATACTTGAAAATTCTTTCTCAAAATAACCCTTAATAATAATAATAATAATAATAATAATAATAATTATAATAATAATACATTTTATTATAGAGCACTTTTAAAGATACTCAAAGATCTGTGATTGTAGCCCTCTCACTCACTCACTTTTTTATTGTCCAGTAATTGAAACTTGATTTCTTATGCATCTGTGCTTTTTTTGCTTAAAAAGTCAGTGGAAACCTTGAAAAAAAGGGAAGCTTCTTCTAATACCAACAGAACTAACAAATACTCAGAGATTTAAATGATCTGACCAAGCCCTATTCAGATTCCATTCCAAAAGCCCATTAAGTTCAGTGTATTTATTTCAGCATTAGACAAAAGCAGAAAACATAGATTACGCAGATAATTATACAAAAGCTTCCTAATCTATCAGTGCTTAATTCGTTCACTCTGTACCTCTGGGCCCCCTGCTACTCTTCCATCCTTCCATTCTTAAACCCAGCCAGGTAAAGCTGTGTGTCCCCAACAAAATAACCTTATCCCTAAACTCTCACTGACATTGTGTTCCTTCATATTCATTCACACAACGAACTACTCACACACACCTCAGCTGCCTTTCATATTTCTCTCTAATCTGTGCAGATTTAATTATCATCATTTTAACATCCTGGCCTTCACCCTGAGTGGTTATCCCACTGCTGACTGCCTGTTTTAGAGGAACTCACTGATCTTTTCCTCTCTGTCTCTCTGTAGGTGTTATATCTGCAGCTGGCGGAGGTGACCAGGGAGAAGGTGTACCCCATGCACCAAAGCAGTATTGATGGAGTAGAGGACATGTCCGCTCTGGCCGAGCTGCACGAGGCCGCCATCATGCACAACCTTCACCAGCGCTACCAGAAGGACAACATCTATGTAAGCCTTTAATAAACACTTCTTATAATCACTCCAAACAGTGTATATGTATATGCACTTCTTATAATTCTGAGTGGTTCAGTGCAGCACACTGTATTGAAGAGAATCAGAAGTTTGCCAGTTCAAATCCATGTTTGGGGCGGCTGGTGGTCTGGTGGTTAGGGAGTTGGCCCTGTGATCGGAAGGTTGTGGGTTCGAATCCCAGGGCTGCCAGTGGCACCACAGAGGTACCCTTGAGCAAGGTACGTTCCCACATGTTGCTCCCCAGGCGCTGCATCGCTGGCTGCCAACTGCTTCACTTGGTGAGTGGGTTAAATGCAGAGAAAGAATTTCACATTGTTCACACTGAGCGCTGTGCTGTGATGTGTTCATGCGTGACTGTAAGGGGCCACTTTACTTTACTTTATATACTGTATGCAGGAGGAATTACATTACCAGCTAAATATTACAGAAGACTTGACTTTGCTGTAACTGGCATAGGCTTTACATTTTGGACATTTCCAAATATTTACAGAAATACATAATATGTAATAAACAATGGACAAGAAAGTTGGAAATTGCCTTTAAATGCTAAGTTCCACAGAGCAACCTTGCTGTGTCGTATTAGCGGTATCAAATGTAAGGTATTCTTCTTTCAGCAGGAGATTCAGACTGGACTTTCTTTACATTGGATAACCATTTTGCTAAAATTAAAGAGATCCATTTGAATTTAAAATTACACATTTTGGACAATGTTTATTATGTGTATAAACATAGAGTCGTACACAAAGGTTATGGCGTTCCTGGTAAGCACATCTTCTACAGAGAACATGGCAAATTTTGATGCACAGATACTATTTATTCCTGGAATTCAACATGTAGAATAAAATGTTGCCTGTGCAAAAGTGATGGCACATTTTATATTTGATGTTTTTATCTTTTTTTTCAATATTACATTGCGCACTAAAATTTGCAGAAAAATGCTGTGTTTAAGTATGGATAAAATTGTTTCAAATCATACTTAAAAACATATATACATTTGACTGTGCATGTTTATACTATGAATTACAAAGTAATTATATAGTGTGTGTATTTAATCATAGATAATTCTGGTTACCAGCTGTTGTGTTGAAACTGCTAGCACACTAATAACCAGATCCATTCCAGGAGCTGTTCTTTTTCTGACTTTAAGTCAGTTTCTAATCACTGTGTACTCACTTATTCCACGCTTATATCAGCAGGAGCTCAGCTGTGCTTCTTGAGCAAATCTTCTCCGCTGGCCTATTTATGGTTAAAGGCAAGCGCCTGGGGTTTTTATTAACTTGTTTGTGTTTTGAGACCCAGTTAAAAAATGGGTTGTTTTTTTGCTGTTGGTGTTGTTATACACATCCAGGTTAGCATTTAGTGATGGGCCTGATTTATTGCCTGTTTCAGTTCTGTTCTACAGGCTTATATTCCACTAGTGAGGCACTTTGCTAATTGACTAGGAGTAGGTATGTACCAATGGAATTCTTGGTCCAATATGATAAATACAACATGTTGAGACCAATATTGGTATTTATTTTTATTGGTGTTTAACAGCAAGCAAATAATATGAATATAATTATATATCATAATAATATATATCTCTCTGTATGTCTCTAATGTGTAATCAGGACTGCTGTGGTTTCTGCGTTTCACATTCAACCCTGTAAATGATCAGAGTTTCCTGACTCAGAGTAAACTCAGTCAGAGGTTAAAGGGAAACGCTTTCTGATTAAGACAGTTTCCTGTCGAAAGAAAAACATCTCATGTCTGAATATAACCCACACTGTGTATTTTTGTGAAATGGATACTGTACAATGTACAGTCAGGCATTTTTAGAGAATAGACTGAGTATTTGGTGAATATTTGGACTTTTATGGACAGGATCAGTCAGTTGGTGCTTGAAGCTGGCAGTGTAAGGGTGGACGCCCTTGTTGGGTGGTCTTTTACCTCTGGAATGTATTTGGTCAGACAAAGGAAGCAGCCACAGGCATGACACACTGATAAACACTGAGAAATTTACTGAATACTGTAGCCTAGGTCATGGTTAACTCACACATCTCTGTCTTGTGTTTTCCATGTCAACTGGCTTTGAGGTATATTTTTTTCTGTTACATTTTTAAAGTATTTTTTCTGTTTTGTATTTATTCTTCTGTGTTACATGAATATGGGTGCTATGAAAAGCATTTGTGATGTAATTTACCACAATAAGATATTGTAACATTGCCCACCCCTGTGATATACTGTTTTAACACAGAGGGCCCCTGTGAATAAGGCTTTAGTCGCAGCTGGATCTTCTGTGTTGGTTCGATTAGTTTGAATTAATTGAACTGAGTGGTTTAATTCTGTGTTTAATCTCTTTCATCACCCTGCTCATTACTTAACCGATCTTTGATTTGATTTACAACCAGGAATGATATCAGATGGAAGCTATGTATGTGTGAGAGAGTGTGTGTGTGCGTGTGTGCCTCTGAAAAGCCCTAAGGGCTTGTACACATTAAGCTATGGCACAGTAGGACAGTGCTGACAGTGTGATTCTTTGACAGTATTTGCCATGTCACAGTCTTCACCTTCAGAAAGGAACTTGTGTGATTGGCTGGCAGTGCCGTGGGGCTTGAACTTCATTGGCCTAAATAAATGCAAATAAATTTGCCAGTTTCAGAGCCTTAGGGGACAGGCCTGAGTCACCACGACCCTGCACTGCTCTTCACACCTTTTAACCCAAGTTCTGACTGCTTGCTTCATTCTACGGTAATAAAGGGCATTTTTGAACAGTAGTAACTGTAACTGGATTTTGGCTTTCAGGATATTTCAATGCGTGTTCGACCTTGTATTGCTTTCTGCCACTCTGGTAAAGAGAAACTTCTAAATGAATAAATATAAAGTTTTTTATGTACAGTGTGAAAAAATTGCACAATTACACTGTTAAGTCATTCTAAGTGGCGTGATGAGAAATTCTTCATTATAAAGAAAGTACAACATTTTTTACAATATTGATGATGGGAACCAGACGTCTAAAGAATTCAATCTCCCCAAAAACTATGCTCCCGTTTTTCTAGCCTAGGCTAGGACTAAATTTACCTTTCAGTGGAGAATCTCCATACATCTCCATATGTAGTCCAGTACTAGGCTTAATCCCTGTCTGGGAAACTGACCCAAAATGGTTAGGAATATGCTGCCTGAAGTCTAAAACATTATTTTACTGTAGTTTGAGATCCTGTTGTGCACAAAAACACAAAAACATTTTTTAAACACGTTAGCGCTGTGAGGCAAACAGTTACCAAAGAAAATTTTTGTTTGCACATTTCTCTGCAATAGCTGAAAATCAGTGGAATTCCCTTTTGACCCCTTGAACACTGGGCTTGTTACTTAGGGCTGCAATAATGTGTCAACTAAATTGATTATGGAAAAATAGTCAACGTATTATTAACTATTGCTCATACGATCCACATGATGACAGATTGCAGTGCACTTCAGGAAGGGGGTGACAGAGCTCCTCCTGTATCACTGTGCCTTGAAACAGATCAATAAAACATAAAAAATAATATAAAGAAATTGCTTACCCTGTTATTCAGTTATTAGTCTTTACACGAATATGAATATTTCAGTTTTATTATTAATAAAATGTGTTATGAATCTAATGTGTGAAAACAGATGGACCCTTACAGTTTAAGAGGTTAAGCTGCATGGCTTGGAGTGGTGAGTCTGATTCTGTCTCTGCTGAAGGTAGTGATATACACAGCTCAGTATGATTCACCCACATTACTGTGACCTAATTGTGTAAATGAAGCTGGCCTATTTATAAGCTGAATACAATGTCTTTAGCGTTCACTACATTTGCACTGGATTTTTTGCGCTGCTTACTACTTAATCACTGGTGTAGGGAAACAGCCTGCAGGGCAAGCATAGCAGGGGGACGTAAAACAAAACCATTTTAAAATGAAATTGTTTTTAAGCTGAGTGGTGAACATCAGATATGTTCTAGAGTAAAGAATGAAGGAACTGCCCTAATTTTAATCACCTAAAAACTGGCACCAGTTGTTTCCGGTGATCTGTGAGATTTTGTAGTTTCCCATTCACTCACCTCCCATAGCGCCCTGACCCTTGGTATTGTAGTCAGGGCCCTTATTTCCGTACTAAGACACTGACTGATGGTGGACACTTTGTGTGAGAGACAGACCTAGAGATAATGCAGCCTTGCATCATGTTTTAATTCATTTTAATAAGAGGCCACAAACACATTTGGCCGACATCATCCCTGAGTTGGTTTGACAATAAAATGCCTTGCAGTGTAATTTATGTCATGATATTCAAGCCCTCTCAATCTGAATACCACAGGAAATTAAATCGCCACAGCAAGATTACTGATAGAGACTGAACCTTTGAAATGATATATCAGATAATCACTGAAATAAATAGCAGAAACTTACATAATATTATGAAACATGTAAATAATGAATAACTTTATAGTTAGCCTTTTTAGTTAACATGACTTGGTAATCGGATTGGAAATGAATGATGTATTTCCAAGCTGGCCTTTTTAACTCTCTAGTGCTAGTGCATCCTTGGAACCTTAATCTCAGCTGATTTTATCAGAAAAAACATACATCAGTCTGACCCTAATTGTAAGTCTCTCTCCCTCTTTTTCTGTTTCTCTCCTCCTCTCTCTCTTCTGTTTTTATTTCTCTCTCTCTCTCTCTTCTCTCTTTCGTTCTGTCTTTCTCTCCTTGTCTTTCTCAGTGTTTTTCTTTCTCTCTCTCTGTCTCTCTTCTCTCTGTCTCTGTCTTTCTCTCTACTCTCTGTCTCTCTCTCTGCTTCTCTCTCTTTCTCTGTCTTCTCTCTCTCTCTCTCTCTCTTCTCTAATAGCTCTACACTGCTGTTTAAAGATCATGGCTGTGTTTTGAAGTGAAGGCAGCACTGCTGGTTCAGGGCCAAAAGCTGCTCAGTGACTGAAAGGGACTCAACTCTTTATTGCCCTCTTGTGGTTGACAAAAACAGTCAAATCCAGAATGTGATGGGATGTGAGCTTTTGACCTTCTCTAAATGGGGATCTTCTGCTGGGCATAACAGAGATATTTCCTAAAAGCTGTTTTAATTTGATCATATGCTTGATCAGATATCTGGGCTGTGGCAGCACCATAACTGTCAACAACATTAGAACGGTTCATCTGTGTAAAGCTGTGGTCACACCCAACGCAAGTCAAACCTGGCAAAAAAGCCAATTCAGTTGGTTGGTGAAGGACACAAAAAAGCCATTTGACCCTGGCAGCAGTTTATTTAGTTGTGTGGTCTGAACTTCAGCCTTGCGATTTATGAAGCATCAGTCAGTAGAAAAAAAGTGGGTGAACTATGGTCTCTGCATTCTGGAAAAAAAAGATAATATTGCTTGTTTGTTAACTACCTAGCGTCAGCCATTTACTGAATGATATATCCCCTCAACAACACTTTTAAAAAATCACATTAGGACTAACACATTAGGGCCACACCTATATACACCTCTAAAGACAAATATGTCTATTTATAATATTTTTTTTCCCTCAAAAATATCACATAGTGTAATTAATTATATATTAATTAATTATATGTTAATTACATACTTGTACCATGCCCTTGATTCTCACACATCATGATTTATTTTATCTGTATGGTTTGTGGGTTACTTTCCCTCTGCTTAATGCTTTTTGTTTTTCATCTGGTGCTCAGTGACCATGCGGCCTTCCTGGAAGCCCTTCTCTAATCTGATCTCTGCTTTACTACAACACGAAAATTATATTATTGCCTGTGGCTGCATGACCTATAATCTATGAAATCACACACATACTCTCTCTCCTTCTCTCTTTCACACACACACACACAGGCAACAGGCAAAAAATCAGTTACTCTCATGGATAATTCTCATGGACCTTCTGTACCATTAAATAAAGAAAATGATTTAAATGATTTTATATTTGAACTCATTTCAAACCCCCACATGTCAGGGACTCACTTTCATTACTTCCATTGTAATAGTAGGTTTTGAACAGTGTTAAAAATTAATAACTGAGTTCGTTATTAAAGGGTTAATTAGAAAAAGACAAGCTTCAGTTGTGTACAGTATGTACACTACATGGACAAAAGTATTGGGATGCCTGACTATTACACGAACAGGGACTTTAATGACATTTAATTACATAGACTTTAATATGGAGTTGGTCCCTCCTTTGCCGCTATAACAGCTTCCACTCTTCTTGGAAGGTTTTCCACCAGATTTTGGAGTGTTTCTGTGGGAATTTGTGACCATTCATTCTGTAGAGCATTTATGAGGTCAGGGACTGATGTTGGACGAGAAGGCCTGGCTCTCTGTTCCACTTCATCCTAAAGGTGTTGGATGGGGTCGAGGTCAGGGCTCTGTGAGGACCAGTCAAGTTCTTCCACACCGAACTCATCCAACCATGTCTTTATGGACCTTGCTTTGTGCACTGGGGCACAGCCATGCTGGAATAGAAAAGGTTCTTCCCCAAACTGGGTCCACAAAGTTGGAAGCATGGCGTTCTCCAGAATGTCTTGGTATGCTGAAGCATTAAGATTGCCCTTCACTGGAAGTAAGGGGCCACTTGAATTCAGTAATTAAGAGGTGTGCCCCAATACTTTTGTCCATATAGTGTATGGGAGCATGTGCACATATGTTTTAATCAGTGGGAAACACATCCATTGATCCATCCATCATCTGAACCGTGGGGGTTCAGATAATGGGCAAGAGGCGGAGAAACACCCTGGACTGGCCTGGGAAATACATCAGCAGCTCAGTTTGAGTTGGAGCACAACTGAAAGACTTGATCAAAGCATTGTGCTGGAAAAGGAATGATCTAACTTTTAATCCTTTCTCCAAACTTCTTCTCTTCCCTCTTTCAGACTAACATAGGCTCCATCCTGGCCGCAGTGAACCCCTATAAGCAGATTTCAGGGCTGTACGATCTGTCCGCAGTAGAGCTGTACAGTCAGCATCACCTGGGGGAGCTCCCACCTCATATCTTCGCCGTGGCTAATGAGAGCTACCGGTGCCTGTGGAAAAGACACGACAGCCAATGTGTACTCATCAGGTACCTCTTCTCTTGGACACACAGATGCCTCATTTGTAAAGTACTGTGCAAAAGTCTTAGACACCTGCAAAAATAATATTTAAAAACTATTTAAATGAACAGTGAGTGTTTTTTCCACATTAACATTACTAAGTATACTAAGACAACTAAAAAAATAAGTACAAATAACATTAAACAGCAAAAAGCGATTGCATGTTCAGTATATCAGTGTGTTCCTTGTGGAAGCCCAGCATTACTTGTAGTTCCCATCAGAATCCTGGCTGGACTCAGTCAGTCCTTCATTAAATTAAATCAGGAGCTGCTGATGGAATGTCACAAACGGCTGGAGGAGCCGAGGAGAAATCTGGAACCCAACCTGTGATCTCCTCATCAGCTCACAAAATATCAAATACTTTTTTTTACAACCAAAACAAATCTACTTTTTACTGCTTTTTTGTTTGCATTTATTCTAATGTTAACTAGCAGAAAGACACTTTATCACATCCTGAGAAAAATGGCTTTAAACAATTTGAATAGGTGTCTAAAACTTTTGCACGGTAGTGTAGTGCAGGATTGTCTCTGTGTAGAAATAAATCTATGTCTGGAGTGTGAACTTTATAGGAGAAAAAACATTTTTACAGGACAAAAACATTTTTAACCTTTAATGTAAGTTAATGTGATTAAATTAACAGGTAATTTTAAAGCATTTCCACAGGTCCATTCATTGCGAAATGTGCACCCAGTGTAAAAGGCAGCTGCTGTGTTCAAATCACGTAGAAAACTGAAAATATGGAGATTTGTGTTTTTTGGACGGCAGTGATTTAAATTGGCGCACTTATAACATGGTCTTTAATCCTATTTTTGCCATTCTTTTATTTCATCTGAAAATGTCAGCTTCTTTTACACTATTAAAAAATGGTGAGTGAACGGGTAGAAATGGGTAAGAACTTTTTTACTTCAGCTGTAAAGTTTCTTTCCTCAAATGGGTCATATCAAGTTTTAGTGTGTGGTTAGTATATTGTAACTCACATCAGAGTATGTACCAGAATAATTGTAATATGATATTTTGTTCATATTGTGCAGGCCTTCTCTTTGGGCATCTAGATGTTTACCTTCTCACAGTGTTTTCTATTAGCAAAACTGTTTCTTAGTTGTTGACTTACTGGCTCGATTTTGTGACATCATAAAGTGGTAACTAAATCTGATAAAAGCTTTTTTTTTGTTGTGTGCTGATCTTATTAGCACTGAGGCCTTAATGCTAAGTTTATTACTTCTGCTTCAGAGAACCTGCAAGCCGTTATCAGCTTTCACAGCATCGTATTGGATTAAGACACACAGGTCAAATAACACAAATGTTAGCTAAATGTCAAGTGTGTGTGTGTGTGTGTTTCTTTTCTGCAGTGGAGAGAGTGGTGCTGGTAAAACAGAGAGCACTAAACTATTGCTGCAGTTTCTGTCCGTCATGAGCCAAAATTCGGCTGGAACTCCGCCCAATGAGAAGACCACACGCGTGGAGCAAGCTATTGTACAGAGCAGGTCATCACACACACACAAGCAAACAGACATGTGCACACACTCCTACATAAATTAGGCCAATTTTCTTGGTGTGAATAAAACCTAGTCTTGCCCTAAATTTCAGTGCCAGTGGTGACTCACCATTGGAGATTAAGCTAAAGGTTAGTCTGGGTCTGGGAAACTGGCCTGTTAATGGGGAGTTTACACTGGACAGATTTTCTTGTGGACAGAAGTGCTTTTTTCTGTTGTTATTAATAGGAGAGATGTTGCGTCTCACCTTTTATGCACGTTGTGCAGCTATTTTGTGTGGACCGCTCTGGGTGTTTACAAAAGGTCAGCTGGAAATGGTCAGAATCCTAAGCCAATTAATTCAAGCAGCTCTTCAGTGACAGTTTTAATGAAGGAGGGATAAGTGATTCCCATCTTTCACTGACTGAAGTCATGGCATCAACAAAAAGCAGCTTTTTTTTTTTTTTTTACCTTGTTCTTGCTAACAGCACAACGTTTGTTAGTTAGCAGTAGTGTTTAAACTTTTTTGCTTGTGCATATCAATGTGTCCAGTACTTGAGATATTAGGTCATTTTTCATCTCATTATTTAATTTCTATGATTAAAAGCAAGTGCTTTAGCTAATTTTAGCTAGCTAGTTAGCTATTGCCGGCCATGGCTTAGAAACAGTGACACACATGACCTAACACAGCCGTCAATAAATACAGTAGTGTGGTCCCTCAAGAATAAAAAACTTTCCCCCCACAATTAGATAATCCAGTGTAAAGTCTTTCAGTGAAAAAAACTATGAATATTCATTTTATTCTCTTCTTTTTTCTTTTAACAGTCCCATCATGGAGGCGTTTGGGAACGCTAAAACTGTATACAACAACAACTCCAGTCGCTTTGGCAAATTCATCCAGCTGCATTTCTCTCAGAGTGGCAACATCCAAGGAGGCTGCATCATTGACTGTATCCTTAACATGACCTTTACACACTGAAGCACAGAAACACTGCTCTCAATGTGTTTAATACTGCTACCAAAATAGGGCACTATATATATAGTGAATCGATCAGTTTCGGACACTGCCTCTGAGGTAGAGTAGACAATTCCTGTACGCTGGACAGAGTATTTAACTGGTCACAGCTTATTCTGCAATATATTGATGAGATCTGTTTTGGGTTCCTTTTTCAATCACACAACACAACAACCATTATGACCAATACATCTGTTGTGTAACAATCCATCTATACATCAATCCACCTGTTCTGAAGGTTCCAAGGCCATGCCTGGAACTTGTTTTTTTCTGTTCATTTTAAAGCAGATCAAATATTTTGTCCATTTTGTCCTTTTGTTGTGTAGCCAAAGCCAAAAGATCTAAAATAATAGAACTGGCAGTTAGTATTCCCTTTTAAGTGTGTTGAGCTGTTCAAAAACGTTGTGCTGGTGACAGTCCATAAAGATGCAGTGTGTCTCGGAGGAAGCACATACTTGCCTTCACAGTTTGACATCATGTAATAGAATATCAAATTTGAATCTTAAGTGTCTTGATCATATAGTACTGAGGGGAACTGTATTATGTCATGCTGTATTGACATTTCCAATATTGAGAAACACTGACCCATCACCATCCGAATTCAAATACTATACTGAAAACAATAATGCTGTGATTGAAAACAATATATCATATTCACATGCATAACATATTATTACATCAACACATTTTTTTTCTTTTAGTTAACTTACATTTGACAGTTATGGTGTTGATGTAATAGTTTATTAATGTGGTAATGATGTGCACATTTAAATCAGTACAGTTCAGTTCAGTGCATTAAACTATGATGATGGTTATGCTTTACACCCATAGTAACCAATCATAATCTTACTCTACTACTAGTGTTTGATTTCCTTGACTCTTCCTACTCAGATTTACTCGAAAAGGTAACAAACCACCTATGTTGTGTCTTGTATGTGTCTAGGGAGGTTCTTCTCCTTCTGCATCAGCTCCTAACTTCCAAACAGTGTTTTTTGTTTGCTGAGATGTGGTTCAGAGTGCAGGAAAAGTCATTGCAACATTTTGTAGAGTGTCTGTGGTTTATGTTCCAGAACCGTGTGGTGAGACAGAATCCAGGGGAGAGAAACTATCACATCTTCTATGCTTTATTGGCTGGGGCAGATAAAGGGCAGAAAGGTGAATAAACAAATACGCACAGGCACACATACATTAAAGTGGCAGGTCCGTTTGTATCAAAGCAGCTGTAGTTCCTACAAGGCTCACTCACTCTGTAAATACCCCAAAATTAAAGGGGTCATAACATGGAAAACCAAAATTTCTTCAATTGTTTGTTGTAGTATACATGCATCTTCAAAGTTTCAGAACATACCATTCACTTTCTAGTCCATGCAGTCCCTGTATGGTAACTAAGCTGCAAAAATGCTTGTTTTGAATTAATTGTGTTCATAATATAACAAAAAGCAACACACTGGCATATATCTGACATATATTTAACTTATAGTACTTTAGCCCTGCCCATTCAAGCTGAAGTTTTCAGTAGTCAGTTTAGATTGCTTTTTAAAGAGGCACAATACAGGGGCAGGCAATCAGACCAGCACTCATTTACATATATCTGTCTTAAACGGCTCATTTTGTTCTAAGGGGTAATGAGTGGATGGAAATGGTCGTGGAAAAAAATTATTTATTACTGTTTTGGAGTGAAAAAAACAAATGTTGCTTGTAGACAAGAAAAATACGAGACCCTTTAAAGCCGACATTAATCCTTTGAGGTGTACAGTTATTATCTTGTTTCTACACTATTTAAATGCAATTAAGTGCTTACATAATTAATTCCATAGCTACATAATGTATTATTTATTGCTTACATCTACATTCTATGAGCATTTTATCCTCAAGGACTCACTCACAGATATCAGATCATGTTATTATATTCTTCCTTTGCAGAAACATATTACCTGGCAGACCCACCAGAGTCATTTCATTACCTGAGCCAGTCGGGCTGTGAGAAGGACCGCAGTCTGGATGAGAAGAAGCTCTTTGACAGTGTCATGGTAAGACAGACAGCTCCACCACTGCAATGGGGTTTTGTGATTTTTGACACTGCAAGTTTACTTCTTGACTTCCATGTAACCATATGGCAGTAGCTCCATTGCAGTAGCTTGAGCTGTGCCCCAAGTATGACTGACACCCATCACTCTGTCTCTTTGTCTGCAGGAGGCACTGAAGGTGCTGGAGTTTACAGAGGAGGAGATCAGAGACATGTTCAAACTTCTGTCTGGAGTTCTGCAGCTGGGTAACATTGAGTTCATGACAGCAGGGGGCGCTCAAATCACCACCAAGCAAGGTGGGTGAAGTAAACGCTGGAAAAAATGGATGGATTCAAGATTCTTTATTTGTCACATACGCAGTTACACAAGTGCAACGTGTAGTGAAATGTGCCCCTGAAACGTCATTGAGACGTGCAATAAAGTTACATTAAATTACATATGTATGGTATGTGCTGTAGATTGCAGTGTGCTGCTGTCTACATGCTGATGTATGTAGCGTGAATTTGGTTTGCTTGTCTGTATTCCGTACATGTGCACTGTGTGCCCCATGTGGAAGTAAATCTTGTGTAGTGATTGCTTTGTGACATGTTCATTGATAGTTCTCTCTGTCCCTCTAGTGGTCACCAATGTCAGCGAGTTGCTGGGGCTGGACTCATTCCAGTTGTCTGAAGTTCTGACCCAGCGCTCCATGATCCTCAGAGGAGAGGAGATTTGCTCCCCACTTACAGTAGAACAGGTAAAAACACACATAGACACACACACACATATCTCTCAATAGAGAATTATGCTTTCTAGAAGAGGAACATCCTCATCTTATCTGTTTAGTTGCCATGACAACTTCAATTAGGATGGAATTTAGGAGGTAATTATTACAGAAATACAGTTCTTAAATTCATGATCTTATCCTACCTGCAGTAGGAATGAGTATGGTTAGAATTTTACCGAAACCATTATCGATACCGATTCTACTTATCTGATGGTGATGTGCAGAGTATCGCTCCCGACTCTACCAATGATCCCATCTGGCATTAACCATTTGAAACTGCTATCTATGTTAGATGGCATTATTGTTGCATGAACACTGATAGCAGCATAGTTTGTCCAGGAGCTTCTCTGAATTTCGGTATTGATCAGTCAGGAACCAAGAACTTATATTAAAACCATTATTTGATCATTTACTCATGGCATCTCATGTTTATAGTGATTTGATGGACATAAAAGACATTTTCTCTTTATTTGTTGCAAATAAAGAAAACACTAACATAGACTGTGCTGGTTTATTGCTGTTGAACAATGCCCTGTGAAACAGGGAGGAGAGGTGCAGTCATTTTTTTTTTAAATCTCCAGTTCCCCACGCTTTAATTTTGTTCTGACTTTTTTTTGGAGTTGTATGTCTAGCTCACTAACTTAAACTTGGCACATATTGTTGGTTTCTTGGTAACAGACATATTAATTGATTGTCGTCCTTTATTAAGTGGTTTAGAATTTCTTAACTTGAGATAAAATTCTACCATAATGTTGTTTTCAGGGTGAATGCACATGTAATGTATGTAATGAAAGTTTCACAAAAGCTACTTTTAGCCATGGGTGCCGGAACCGTTAGAGCATATATTTATATATACTGGGCATAATGTGCAATTTATAAATGTGCGATTTTTCTGGTGCATTACTACTGTTTTTGTCAATGCCTATCACTCCATTGTGTACTTGTGTATATATATCCACAGTG
>JBBPCZ010000115.1:2803173-2817753 GCA_037974445.1 Brycinus macrolepidotus | reverse complement strand
CTTGTGGAGGAATTTAACAGACACTGGCATGGAATGGTTGTCATACTCACAGAGATGCTGATTTAAAAATAAATTGCAGTGCTCTCTTATTTTTTTCCAGAGCTGTATATCTATCTGCTATAACTGTATAGCTGTATAACTGCTCAGTAACATGACAACATCAAACACAATCACGTTTTTGGTTCAGACTCTAGGTAGAAATGTTTTTGTGAGGCTGTTGTAAGTTTATTATGGACCTTTTCTTAGTCATTGGGTGTTAGTCACTCTGTATGTTCTGTGATGTGTAGGGAGGGTATTCGCTGGGAGGCCATAGACTGGATGGACAATGCAGAATGCCTGGACCTGATTGAAAAAGTAAACAGTCACTAAAATGTTTCTTTATCTACCATATCATGACTTTTTTTAAAGCTGTTTTTTTTTCATTCATTTGAAAAATATATGAAGCATTGCAAGTTTAATTATTTTTTTATCCGTTCATGTCCACCAACTAAATTAATATGAGTCTTTTTCAACATATGTGTTGATAGATTTAAAAAAGTCTTCAGATTTGTGCTCAAGCAAAGTCAGAGAGTGTATTAAATATATGTACCAAAATTCAGATACGGATATTTATAAAAAAAAAATACTGCGATAACTGTCAAGAATCCATGTGTTGGGCATTTCTGAAAAAGAGTATAGATCCAGAATAAACTTTTTTTTTTGTTCTTTCAGAAGTATTCATTAGGAAATGCAGTGAGCTCCATAATTAGTGGCACCCTTGAGAAAAATTGGTTTAAATCCCCCAGGTGGATTCCCTACAGTGTGTATTGTTCAACTTTTTATTCTAACAGCAGATACAGGAATTTTATACTACTTTTTTATAGCCATTACCTTATTTACGCAGGTCAGCTCAGTTTTGCCCCATTTCATGTGTGTATTTTGTAATCTTCCCCATATTGAATGCCTGAGGAAATTTGGCTTTGTGTAACCTCATATTTGTGAAGTCAAGGATGACCCCTTGAAATATGATGGGACCATGCTTCAGTTACATTTTTCATTTCTAGGGGAGCCAATGATTATGACAAGTGATTTTATTAAAATTAACTTTCTGAGAAGGGCTTTTATTTTCTTATGCTAAATTTACTTCAAATGTCAAAGATTCTTCTCATATTTTCAGCGTGAGTCTGAACTAATTAACCATAAAGACATTTTTTTCTCGGGACCTGATTTTTACTTACAATAGTTTGATCTGTGTTCTGTGTGCTGATCTGTATTCATGGTAGTGTTTCTGTGTATCAGAAACTGGGAATGCTGGCACTGGTTAATGAGGAGAGTCGATTCCCTAAAGGCACTGACTTCACTCTGTTGGAGAAACTACACAGCCGACACTCCGTGAGTCAAATACACACATACATGCATTTATACACATGGTACAGATGGCTTCAAAACAAACCATTTCTGCATGATGTTACAAACACAGATGTGCAAATATGTATTCATGTTTCTGATTTAATGCCTTCTCCACAGACTAACCCTTATTATGTGAAGCCCAGACTGGCAGACCATCAGTTTGGCATCAAGCACTATGCTGGAGAGGTGGGTTCTTGCCCAGTGTGTGTGTTTGTGTGTGTATGTGTGCTTGTACTTGTGCATGATGTGTGTTCTCTGTCTTTCATTCTTCAGATTCCTCAAACACTCTCTCTTCTTTTTCTCTTTCTCCATCACTGTTCTGTTTCTGTTTACCCCCTTACCCCCTCTGTGCAGGTTTTATATGATGTAAGAGGGATTTTGGAGAAGAACAGAGACACGTTTAGAGACGATATCCTAAACATGCTGAAGGACAGCAGGTTAAAAAACACACACAGATTCACATTCATTGTTTTACACACCCTCAAACAGTGCATATCCATTCAAATTGTTGTTGTCGGAATAAAAGCTCACATGTCCTAAACGGTAACCTTACAGAAGAAGGAAAATACTACAAGTTATAATGGAAGTTTTTTGGTCCATGTAACTCGGGAAAATTTCTATTGGTCTTTTCATTGCAAATGTTTCACACACTGTAAAGGTTAGATGGTGTTTTCAAATTATGTAAAGAGTGAAAAACAACAAAAGCGGTGAAAGATTTTGTTCTGTAAGCTTAAATTGTACAGGCATCCATGTGATTTTGTTTATGTGTTAATACACCCAGGCTGGACTTCATCTATGACCTGTTTGAGCAAGTGAGCAGCAGGAATAATGAGGAGACTCTGAAGATGGGTACGGCCAGGAAGAAGCCCACCGTCAGCTCCCAGTTCAGAGTGAGTGTTGCTTCATCCTTTTCTTTCATCAACCACAGCAAACCAACTGACTAAACCAGTGTCAGTGTATGAATCAGAGCCAAACCATGAGATATGGTAACACAACTGGAAGATCACCCACCGGAGGATATTGAGACTGTGCCATATTTTCGGTAATGTTTATAATGTCTGTTGTATCAGTGCAAAAGCATTAGGCAACTGATCAAAATTATATTTAAAAAGCTTATCTGGGCAATAATCATTTATTCGCTCCAATATCAATGTTAGACAGGAACGAATAATGTTAATACAATAAGTAATAATTTTATGTATATCAGTCTGTTCCTTTAACCATTTCCAGACTATTTTCCGTGGAAGCCCTAGTATTATTTGTATTTATCAACCAGTGCTTGGTTTGGTTAATCAGTGCTTCAGTAAATTAAATCAGTGTCTGCTGATGGAATTGAACAAATCCATGTGACGACTGGGATCGTCAAGGAGTCTGGAAACAAACCAGACTCCTCAGAAGAAATTCTTGTTACTTTTTATTGCATTTGTGTTTGTTGGCCTTTATTGTAATAACTGCTCATACTGCTCAGATAAGTGTTTTTAAAAATTTGCCTGGCGCCTATGACTTTTGTACCATACTTTCTCTGATCTGTTGCTCTCTGTTGGCTCTCCTGTTACTCAGGACTCCCTTCATGCCCTGATGGCCACTCTGAGTGTGTCCAACCCTTTCTTTGTGCGCTGCATCAAACCTAATATGGACAAGGTACGTTTTGCAACTTGCTTTGCTTTGCTATTAATGAAAATAAAAATAAATTTGAAAAAAAAAAAAAAGAACAAATAAAGCAAACATTTTTTTCTATTTATTTAAAGGACTATAAATTTAAAGGGTTCATGTCCTGCATTTATTACAACTTGCTACATATATTATAAAAACAGTACATCTTATTTTGTAAATTTGGACTGCATAGAGTAATAAGTAAATGGTACATTTTGAAACTTAAGCGTTAAATAATATATTGAACTCTTTCCTTTCAAAACAGTGAAGGACATTTAGTTGTCCATGATATGGATCCTTTTAGTAATTTGGTTTTGATACTGTTCACTGTTGAGAAACAAAAGGACCTCATCTCAATATACTTATCTTTTCACCTCTTTAGACGCCCAGCAGGTTTGATCCAGAAGTGGTTCTGAACCAGCTGCGCTATTCGGGCATGTTGGAGACAGTGAAGATCCGCAGAGCGGGCTTCCCTGTAAGACGCACATTCAAAGACTTCTTCAGCAGGTGAGTTAAAGTGCACTCAGGTGTATTTACATTCCTATCGGTTGAATTATGTCAAAAGCAGGCCTTTTGTTTTGCACCCCCATATCTATGGTTTTAGATAATAAAAAAAATCTGTATTTATTAATAGTTTTGTTCCAATATATCAATGTTTCAAAATGGCTTATTGTCTACATGTAGGTATAAGATCATTCTAAAGGACAGGGGGGCAAGTGCTGAGGGAGATGAGAAGAAAAAAAGCACAGACCTGCTCACTGTATATGATAGAGCAAAGAACGAATGGCAGCTTGGGAAGACTAAGGTTTGTTACACGTCTCTGTTCTCTCCTGCATTACTTTTCTTTTGTCATGTTCTTTTCTCCTTCTTTCCTTCACGCATCATTGTGTCATAATAAGAACAGTGAAACTTGTGGCTGAAAGGTTTGGTTGTGAAAAGACAGTGTAAACACTCAAGATGAAGGTTTATAGTTGTATATTTTTAATGACATACACCAGTGACTGAAAACATTATAATCAGTTACAGATAAAGCGAATAATGTTGAATATCTCATTACTTTTGTACATGTCAAAGTCTGGGATAGATTAAGCGGTAAGCAAACAATTGCTTAATCGATGTGATGGATGGGACGAGAAATGGACACTTTGATTGACTTTAACAATGACCAGATCATTCTGGAAAGGAGACTTGGTCGAAACATCCCCAAAACAGCTCGACATGCAACCAAAGGTCTTGAATCCATGTCTTGACAGGTTGGAGCTGTTTTGGTGACACGTGGAGGAGGAACAGCATATTAGGCAGATGTTTATAATGTTTTAGCTCATTGGTGTATAGGGTTTTATGGACATATTTTATAGCCAGTGGACTTTGATTTAATTCTAGGTAATTGTAGCCCATTTCTACAGGACCATTCATGTGAAGTTCACATAATCTTAAGGACTGTTTTTTAAAGGGTATACTCCGGGTTTTGCATGATGGCCACTATATTTGTGTGTGTATATTGAGGTACTTGCTTATGTGCTCTGCCCTCTGACATACAGGTGTTTATGAAGGAGTCTCTGGAGCAGAAACTGGAGAAGGAGAGAGACGAGGTGCGCCGGAAAGCCGGCCTCATCATACGAGCACACCTGCTTAGTTACATAGCAAGGTAAGATACACGTGTGCAAACTCATTTCTTCATGGCCTCTGATTTCGTTGTGGAAGCTCATATTGACTAATCCTTTCAGTTTTCAATTGTTGTTTTCAGCGAAAACAAAATATTAAAAAACCTCATGGTTTCTCGTTTCAGGAAGCACTTTAAGAAAGCTCTGGCCAGCATTGTGACCATTCAAAAGAACTACCGTGCCCACCTCTACCAGAAGCGGTTTCTCCGGAAACGCTCAGCAGTGCTGGTCCTTCAGAAGCACCGGAGAGGACAGGTGGCACGGAGCTTCTGCCGAAAACTACGTGAGGAGAAGAAGAAAAGAGAGGAGGAAGAGAAGAGGAAGAAAGCAGAGGAAGAGAAGAAGGAGGGTGCAGAGGGGGGACAAGTGAAAGAAGAAGAAAAGGATGTGGAAGCAGAAGGCGCACAAGTGAGCATAGGAATTTTTCAAACCACAAAAATATTTAACCCTGTAAATTTCAAGGGACCCTTTGTGCACCATTTTTATCATAGAACATTTTCTTTGCTTTGTATTGTGTAAAGATATTATTTTTGGAAGTAAACACAGATGAGGGCCGGACACAGTAACAAAAGCAGCCTGTTTAATTCTAAGGATGGTTATTTTGAAGGTATAAGTTTGAAAAATGATTACATAAAAATGAATTGTGATACAATGTTACAGGCAAAAGAGAATGTAGAATGTCACCTATGTAAGATTAACAATAAAAATAATAATAAAAAAAGAACACAAATAAATTGCTCATGGCAAATGTGGCTCCCCATTTCTTTATTGCATAATGTCAGATATGCATCATTTAGTTTTTTAAATATAATTTATTTATACGGCATGTTTAATTTTCTCATGACTTATTCTCTCTGTCCCTTTCTCCCCAACATCAGCACTCAGTGGAGGAGGAGAGTCGTCAGATGGAGGAGATTCTGCGGTTGGAGAGGGAGATAGAGCGGTTGCAGAAGCAGAGGGAGGATGGCGTGTCCATGCTGTGTGAGAGTTCGCGGCAGGAGCTCCGCTTGCGTCGGGACGCCGAGTCACTGCGGCTGAAGAAGGAAGCTTCTCGAGCCGCTGCTCAGTCGCTCAACCTGCAAGACTTTGACCCAAAACAGGCCTCCCCGGTGCCTCCACCTGCGGTGGCTGAGGAGGAGGAGGTGGATGAAGGCTTCCATGCTGAAGATGAGTGTATACCTCTGCCTGAAATTCCACCCCCGGCTGAAGGGCCTCCAGATCAGGAAATTTTAGAAACCTTACCCCCTCCACCCCCTGCCTTCGCAGAGGGCTCACCTGCTTCAGCTCCGGCTGTCCCTGGAGCTCCCAATGCCCCGCCTCCTCCACCGCCCCCACCACCACCTCCTCCTCCACCTCCTCCGCCTCCGCTCCCTGGTGAGGCTCCAGAAGTTAAAAAGGATGTTTCTGAGCCTGCTGGGCCTGAAACAGAGGAGGTGAAGACGGAGGAGAAGAAGGCAGAAGATGGAGAAGGAGTGGACCGGGCCAGTAAACTGACGGCGTCTGAGTCCATGTTAGATGCAGAGGAGCCCATATATAGCCTGCCACTGGACACTGAATCTGACTATGACCAGGACGATCTGGAGGACGGTCAGAGCAGCACAGCCGCCACCGACCCCGAACACGCCCGCAAGTCCACCTGCACCAACGCCAGCCAAGAATCTTACAACCGCAGCTCGGACTCGGTCAGGAACATATACATACGTATACGCTCAACACTACATTGGGCAACATTTTCAAATACTAAGTGACAACGACACTGCATGTAATTAACCATAGTGTTAAACAATTAAGTGTCAAAATTTCTGATCACCAACACACTCAACACAAAACTAGGAGTATTGAATTCACAATGATGATTATGCTAAATCACCCAACACTACTTAAAACACACACACACACACACACACACACACGTATTAATTTTAAGCATTAAAAAAGCATTCCCCTTTACATGTTTTTAAGATTATGAAAACATCCATTTGTGTCCACAATTCTAACTGGTACTGTAATATACACATGCACATTCCTATAAACATTCTGATAAGAATTTCACCTTACATAAATGTAGTGATAGGGGAGGGGCATGCTTTCTCCTGTCTCAGCCTCATACAGCTGCAGAAAAACACACAAACGAAAAATTTCTTTCACTCCTCTCTTCTTCTGGTTCTTCTCTGTTTTAGTTTGTGGAGAGTGATGAAGAGCATGATGGCTACGCGGATACAGATGAAGAAGTGTCTAATGGCAGAGTGAACGTACTGAATGGTAACGGGCCTCCATACTTCCACAGCTACCTCTATATGAAGGGTGAGTGTGACATGTGAACCAAATAACCAACTGCTGAACAGTCCCATACACACACACACACACACACACACACTTGACAATACAACATGAAAGGGAGCACTCTAATGTAATAACACGGAACAGCTAAACTACTATTATTGGTATAGTGTACAGTTCTTTTATATTATATTGTTATATTGTATAGTTTTTATAGGTTATGCTGCTTCTACTTTCTTCTTTTGTACTGTACTTTGCTGCTGTAACAATGCACATTTTCCACCCATGGGACTAATAAAGGGTTATCTTATCTTATCTTGTCTTATCTTATCTTGTCTTATCTTATCTTATCTTGTAAAATGTGGTGTCAATAACAGCTGCAGCTGGCTTGTACTGGCCATTTTTACAGTTGGTACAATTTCGTTGTAATTCATTTAAAATGAACTACAATTAATTCATTATATTTACATTTTTGGTAAAAACTATTTCTTTTAAAATTTGCTTTTTTCTTCTGTCTGTCTTGCTCTGTCCTACTCCATCACTCTCATTCTGTATAGCTGGCCTGATGATCCCGTGGCGGAGGCGCTGGTGTGTGCTGAAAGACGAAACCTTCATGTGGTTCCGCTCTAAGCAGGAGTCTCTGAAATCAGGCTGGCTGTATAAGAAAGGCGGAGGACTATCCACTCTGTCCCGCAGGAACTGGAAGATGCGCTGGTTTGTGCTCCGCGACTCCAAGCTCATGTACTTTGAGAACGACAGTGAGGAGAAGCTGAAAGGGACCATCGACATCCGCTCTGCCAAGTAAACCTCAACGCACAAAACATACACAAATAATTTAAGTGCATTTATATTTTATTTTCTTTCTTTTTTTATCTTTTTGTCAGTGACAATGCACCTTAATCAGTATAAAAGTAAAGGTGACTGTGTTAGTCTCGCTTTGTGTTCTGCCAGCTATTCAGCTATTCATTTGAATGTTTTGAGTGTTTTGAATGTTTTATTTGGAATATACCCTTTTCTGTGTATTGTTTCATATTTTCATTACCCTAATTTTAGCCTTTTCAAATTTCTCCTTGTTTTAATTTATTTGTATACTTTATGGGTCTTATGGGTCGACTGAGGGGCACATTTCACTACATGTTGTACCTCTAAATAAAGAATAAAACAATTTTTGAATCTTGGAAAACATCTGCTGTGTTCTGTCCAGGGAGATAGTGGATAACCATGAGAAAGAGAATGCTCTGAACATTGTGACGGACGAGAGGACGTATCAGGTGTTTGCAGAGTCACCAGAGGATGCCAGGTATGCTAGTAACAACTCAAATACTGTAATGCCAGTCTTTGAACAAACTTATCTATCCTTATTTCCTCTGTCCGTATTGTCTACAGTAATGTGCAAAACTCTTAGGCACTTGAGGATATTTTACTGAAAAACTGTTTACTACAGTGCAATAATGTTACGTTAGAGGTAAAACAACAATATTCCAATAAATACGAATAACATTAATTCAGTAAATAGTAGTGTTCTGAATGGCAAAGTGTTTGCTTAACCATTTCCAGACCTCTTTCCTCATGGAAGCCCAGTATTATTTGTAGTTGCCATCAAATACCTGGGCTGGCCCAGTTGCTTCAGTAGATTAAATTAGGTGTGCTGCTCATGGAATTTTATAAATCTGAGCAATGACTGATGGCATAGAGCAGAAATCTGGAACCAAGCCTGTGTTCTTAAGCAACTACTTTTTAGAAAAAAATCTTTTTACTGCTTTCTTGTTTGTTTGCATTTATTCTAATGTTTACTTCGGCCGGCAGAGAGAAACCCACTGCTGAGGCAAATGGCTTCAAACAATTTGCATTGGTAGCTAAGACTTTTGCATAGAACTACATATCTCTTTCTCTCTCTCTCTTACAGTGGGTGGTTTAATGTTTTGAGTCGGGTCCACACTGCCTCTCCTGAGCAGCTGCTGGAGATGTCCCATGAGCAGGCCAACCCAAAGAATGCTGTGGTGAGTGTCCTTTTGTCACTGTTCTGTTCTGTGCACTGTAAATTGTCGTCAAACAAAAAAGTACACTATATAACATGAGATAAAATGTTGTCTCAAGTTATTTTATGTTACCACCTATGAAATATTCTCTGTCTCTCTTTTGCATGTTTCTTACAGGGCACTTTGGATGTGGGGCTGATTGATTCCGTTTGTGCATCTGACAATCCTGACCGGTGAGTCTAGTGCCCCCTATGGGCTATTTGTATGTAAATGCATATAAAACACCAGCAGTCACAGTCTTTTACCTCGTTTGTCTTTTGCACCACTAGATGGTATTGAAGGGTAACTGGCCTTAGAATGTCATCTGCCATTTTAAAACTACAGCATTAGCAGTACTGACCTTAATCTCTGCCTGGCAGGCCCAACTCGTTTGTAATCATCACAGCCAATCGAGTGATCCACTGTAACACTGACCTGCCAGAGGAGATGCACCACTGGATCAGCCTCCTACAGAAGCCCAAAGGAGACTCCAAGATCGAGGGACAGGAGTTCCTGGTCAGAGGTCTGTCCAGCATGCTTACAGGCAGATAATGCTATGGTGTCAGGCTTCAATTTAAAGTAATGGCACAATCATAACATTTCCTCCAAGTGTAAAGTAGTCATCAGAGTATTACAAAGAATATATTCCTCACAATCATGAGCAGATGGTGGAGCTTTACTAAAGATAGCTCACATAGTAGCCTATAAAATAGCTTGGAAGTTGAACATATTAACTTAGCTGGCTAAACACCACAAATACATACTTAACCAACCAAACCAATTTTCTGGACTGATTTGATTTGAACAGTGAACTGACCAGTACAGTTAAAATCCACTTGACTTTAATTGAGCTTCCGATGAAGTGAACTTCTACAAACCTTTCTCTGCACCAGTGGTCACAAATTTGCATCTGGAGATCAGGGAGATCTGGAGCAATTCACTTTCAGCCCTGATCGAACACCTCTGGTCCAAATATTAGTGTCCTTAATTAGATGGGTCAGGTGTATTAGATTTGGGCTGGAAATGAAATCTGGAAGATTTTCAGGAGCGGATTTAGTGATCACTTTTCTATGGCACCAGGCTCCACAGTATAGGTAACGAATGAGATGCCCTTTGTCAAGGCTTGATTTTTTCAGTGAAACCCGATTTGTCCATCATTTTTTTTCCATGCCCTGAGAATGATATTGCCAGTGGTTAATGGTTGAAAATAAGTCACTAGAAGGTGCCAGAAAGCCATCCCAGATCACTGCAGTCCAGTTGAAACCCTAGTTGTAGGATTGCTTGGATATTTTGAGGGTAGGTTTGCAAACACTGAAACCACCAGTAGAGAGGGTATGCATTGACATCATTTTCCCACTGGAATACACCCCCTCGGTTGGACTGAGTGACAAAACATGCTTTAACAGGGCTGCTTTCAGTCAGGGAAACTGTAAAACCAGAAGTAAAAGACATGCTTATCTGCTTAAATTAAAGGCTATTGGACTTAATAATTATCCTTACAACTTACCAAATAACCAGTGACCCATGGACATTGACGTGTGGCCTGTAATCAGGTTTCTTTGTACCTGATTCCAATGCCAGGGAAATACACAAAGCAAGGCCTGAAGGTATACAAACAATAAGTGTCAGAATTCTTGGCCAAATGTCAATGTCAGTGGACCACTGTTTTTGGCTAAGTTGTAAGAACCACTGTCGAATCAAGCTCCCTTAGATTTTAGCAGACATTTTTTTTCCTGCAAATTGCAGCGATGTTTACGTGCTTTTGCTGCATTAGATCTAATCGCTAACGTTGCCAGTATTTCTGCCAGTCAGTGACTGTAACCACAGTGACCTCATGCAACATCACATACTTAACCTCTAATAAATTCAAACCTAATGTTCATTGAGCACTGAAGACCTGTGTAACTCCACTGTCTACTTGTGAGACAATTTTAACACTTTGTTAATTAGTTGCTGTCTCTGTGTGTCAGGCTGGCTGCACAAAGAAGTAAAGACTGGGGCAAAGAGCAGCGCACTGAAGCTGAAGAAGCGCTGGTTCGTCCTGACCAACAACTCTTTGGACTACTATAAGTCAGCTGAGCGCAACGCATCCAAGATGGGCACCCTGGTGCTCAACAGTCTCTGCTCTGTGGTCCAGCCTGAGGAAAAGGTCTTCAAAGAGACAGGTGAGCACACCTACAACAAACACAGCTCCTATTCATGGCAGATGATTAGGGAAACCAGTGGATGATTAGTGGAATTCTTCCACACACACTAGAGGAAACTAGAGGAAATCTATGTAAAGGTAAATTTACATATGAAATTGCCTTTCTTAACCTGTTGTTAATCCATTGCTTTTTCAGTCATTTTTCTTCCATTCTTCTTCTGCTAACATGGTTACGCTGTAGGTTACTGGAACATTATAGTTCATGGGAGGAAACATTCTTACCGGCTCTACACTAAAATGCTAAATGAAGCCATGAGATGGGTGTCTGCCATCCAGGGAGTCATCGACAACAAGGTGCCAATCGAGACGCCCACTCAGCAGCTCATCAGAGACATCAAGGTAAAGAGGACCAGTCTGGCTCTTCTCCACCTCTGGTTCTTTATGTCAGATTAGCTTACAAATTTAGATCCTTACTTGAAAACTTCTGAAATGGGAGAATTTGGCCTGTGACCTGAATTTGAGCTGTCTTTTGAAATAGCTGAACAGAGGTAAAGTCTGTTTACTAAATAGGTGCAATGGTCCTACAGTGCCCATAATAACTTCAAAGGCAAGGTTGCTGCTGTTTTGCTCTTTTGCCTCATTGAATATGCACTTGTAGAAGTTTCGTTCTCAAAGTACAGAAAACTAATAACAGAAAATGTTTCATTTTTGTTGCTAACATGGCTGCTATTTTTTGTATGCAGAGAAAGAGAGAAATCAGTATGCTTTCTGGTGCATTTGCCTTTTTTATTGTTTGATAAAAATGCTCTTATGAAACCTCTATCTTTTTTTTTTCTCTGTAGGAGAACAGCGTGAACTCAGAGGCAGTGGAGCAGATGTATCGCAGAAACCCCATTCTCAGATATACCCAGCATCCCCTGCACTCACCCCTCCTGCCCTTGCCCTATGGAGAAGTCAATGATAGCTGTAAGGCCACACTATAAGCATTATAGTGCTGTCTGTTGCTTCTATCTGGTGTGAGATATTCTGTAATGTTCTGGTGTCTTACTGGTGTCTTTTTTCACTCATTCACTGTCTTTGTATACCCTGTTCACATGTCTGTCAATTGCCTCTTTTTTACTCCTTCATTCACTCCTCACTCGGTTTTCTCACACTTTTCTTCACTTCTAATATCTTCTTCTCTCTCTGGCAGTGCAAAAGGAGAAGGGTTACGGCAGCTTGCAGGACGAGGCAGTAAAGATCTTTAATTCTCTACAAGAGATGGAGATTGTGTCTGACCCCATTGCTATCATCCAGGGCATCCTGCAAACTTGCCATGATCTCAAGCCACTTCGAGACGAGGTCTACTGTCAGCTAATTAAGCAGACCAACCACGTTCCCCAGCCCAACAGTCCGGCCAATCGTGCACACTGGCACCTGCTCACCTGCATGAGCTGTACCTTCCTGCCCAGTCGTGCCATTCTGCGCTACCTCCGCTTCCATCTTAAAAGGTGAGGTGCTACTCGTACTGTTTCACTCTCAGCCTTTCAGAATTAGTGCCTATAATTATAATCAGTGACAGAAATCAGTACAATCACTATATGGTATACACTATATGGTACTGGGATTTCTTACCATTACACCAACAGGGACTTTAATGACACTGCATTCAAATACATAGACTTTAATAAGGAGTTGGTCCCCTATAACAGCTTCCACTCCCCTATAACACCTTCCACTCTTCTTTGAAGGATTTCTACAAGATTTTGGAGTGTCTCTGTGGGAATTTGTGCCCAGTCATTCTGTAGTGCATTCATGAGGTCAGGCACTGATGTTGGACAAGAAGGCCTGGCTTACAGTCTCCATTCTAGTTCATCCCAAAGGTGTTCAGTGGAATCAGGGCACTGTGTGGGCCAGTCAAGGTCTGCCGCACCGAACTCATCCAACCCTTCCATTATGGACCTTGCTTTGTGCACTGGGGCACATTCATGCTGAAATAGAAAAGGTTCTTCCCCAAACTGTGTCCACAAATTTGGAAGCATGGTGTTGTCCAAAATGTCATGGTATGCTGAAGCATTAAGATTAAGCCCTTCACTGGTAGTAAGGGGTCTAGCCCAAACCCTGAAAAACAGGTGTGTCCCAATACTTTTGTCCATATAGTGTACTTATCATATAACCCTAGTGTACATTTAACTATTAGAATACGCTACCAGCATGGTTGGCGTGTCCATATAGGCAAACTAGGTAATCGCCTAGAGCCTTACTTGAGCAAATATCATTTTTGTTTATGAGGAAATTGAAAGCAGAATACATTATTTACCAAGCTCTTTGTTAGTGGCTATGGAAAGTACCAGTCATTGCTCAGGCCTCCACTTATCCCGCCCCCTCTTATAATCTGATTACAAGTTTGCTGGCTATCCATAGCAAAGCATCAGTTTGTTGTCTTACAAAATGTGTCACAAAGTGTGAGTGTGGTAGTGCTGCCATTTTTTTTTTAAACATGAATGAGGCACTGGTTTTTGTGTTTTGTTGCTTTTTGGTAATGTTACAAATCTGCGGGGGGCACAATTTTGTTTTGCCTAGAGCGGTACAATGGCACGTGCCGGCCCTGGAGGCAGGCATATTTATCAATGCGAAATGTTTCATTTGCAGTACTTGCAGTATTTAAAGTCTTTGTGACCAAGCTGAAAATTGTGTTTCACACTTCAGGGTTAGGGAGCGTTACCCTGGCACGGAGATTGAGAAGTATGCCCACTTCATTGGTGAGTCTCTAAAGAAGACCAAGACCAGGGAATTTGTGCCCTCTCAGGAGGAGATTGTTGCCCTGTTAACCAGACAGGAGATGACCACCACTGTGTACTGTCATGGGGGAGGATCCTGCAAAATCTCAATCAACTCACATACAACTGCAGGAGAGGTAAGACAAATAAATATTAAGTTGAGAAACATGAAAAATTATGAACTCCAGAATTATTTAAATGCTGTTAACACTTTTTCTTAGTTTGAACTTTCAAACCGTTCATACTTCCAGCTGCTGCTCTTACTGTCAGTTTGTGATGAAAATTGGAAATGATGTTTACTCATTGGAAAGTACATGATGTTGTTCAGGTTAATGAGCATGAATATTTTCATGTGATGAATATAATGTAATTATTAAAAGTAGTAAATACATTCTAATGGCTCTTGTTTTTCTACTCATATAGCTGTGACAAAACACTACTTTTTCTAAGAAAAAAATCTTTTTTTACGGGCAAATTTAAGCAGAGAAAGCAAATGCAAATAAGCACAATTGAACTGTTTCAATATATATATATATATATACAGTACTGTGCAAAATTCTTAGGCACCTGTGCAAATTGTTTGAAACCATTTCTATCAGCAGTGGGTTTGTTTCTGCCAGCAAAAACACAAGAGAACATCAGAATAAATGCAAACAAACAAGAAAGCAGTA
>JBBPCZ010000115.1:2764565-2787230 GCA_037974445.1 Brycinus macrolepidotus | reverse complement strand
CAGCCGTTGTTTGGATTTGTGAAACTCCATCAGCAGCTCCTGATTTAATTTAATGAAGGACTGACTGAGGTTTCTGATGGAAACTACAAGTAATACTGGACTTCCACAAGGAACTGATATACTGAACATAACATCACTATTTACTGAAGAAAGTTATTTGTAGTCATTCTTTTAGTTTTATTTAGTATATTTAGTAATATTAATGGGAAACAAAACCAACACTGCTCATCTAAACACATATTATTTTTGCAGGTGCCCACGATTTTTGCACAGTACTGTACATGCTGATATATTTTAACCCGACCAACATGGACGTGCATGAGTATAGCAGTGTTAAGATGATCTTTTTAACAGGAATAAAGAGTCTGTAGTATAACGTCTCTCCTGCCGACACATGCCATTCACAAACTACACAAGTTGCCTTTTACCTGCTGAGGGGCCTTTAATGGCAGGAATGATGTCATATATCTTTCTTTATCGGATGAAATTATTATACATTTCTAAAGAGTTTAACCTTCAGAACTCAGAGTGTATCAGTAAACTCTGATTTCAGTAAATATAACCGGTGTAAAACAGTCTAGAACCGGTGTTTGTTCTCCTATACACTTGCCATTTGCTGCTCTTTCTCTCGGCGCGCCGCCGCTCGGCCTCTCTCCGGACCCCCTCCCTCTGCGGGTTTTCCCCACCCACTTGTGGGCGGAGACTATCCTGAAAATACCTTAAATAAAAGAAATGTAGGCATTTTTGTTCTTTATGATCATTTGCGTGTGACGCCTGTTTTAAAACCCCAATAGAGGTTTTAATTATTACATGTTTTTAAAATTACAATAATTTTGGTTCTATGTGACACAAGAACACCAAACAAAGCTCAGCATGACGTCTGACACCTCAGGCATCAACACAAACCAGAGAACTTCCATATTGTTGTTTAGCCATAAGACGTCAATTTTCCGTTTGTTGCGTTCCTGGCACGGATCCACGCAGCTCGTGTTTAAGGGTTAAGAGTGCAGGAGATCCAAAAAGGTTATTTTTTTCAAAGGCTCATGTCAAGTTTAACAGTGAGTTATTCTTCTGTTCATTCATACAGTCGTGAAAACACAGCATACTGGACGCAGAAGCAGTAGCAGCAGGATGGCACTTCAGTTATTTGTCTGGGGCTGAATAATGGGGAAAAAAAGTTACAGGTACAGGTTACAGGTTTTCCATTCTAATGTTTTTGAACAAATTTCAGGAAATGTGGATGAATTCATGCTTAGATTAACTACTGTTATGCTCACATTTCTGAAGATGTCCTCACGTGTGTGCCCTGCAGGTCATGAGATCAGACTCTGGTTCAGTGTGATGGAGTGATTCACTTCTTTATTAGCTCTCAGCAGTCTGAGCATCCCTCTATCAGCTGTAAATGGCTGCAGCTCTAACAGTTCAGAGATGCGGTGGCAGAGTGGGCAGTGGCCATTTAATGAACAGTTTCACTTCACCGTCGCCCACAGTACCCCTGGGAACGCCAGCGCAGCATCAGTCCTACTGTATTGCTGAGAATCTGTCGCCAGGCTATAGTCTTTCTATAGACTTAAATATTTCCCTTCTATAGATTTCTACATACTTCTATAGTATTTCTATAGTATTTCTCCCATTTCTTCTTTGTCAGTAAATAAGCCTGTCCACCTCATTCGAGTGTTAAAACATCTTTGCAGGCATTTTGTGGATTTCTGACTTTTTAGGCAGGTGTTTTATGCAAATTTTCAAAATTCCCATTAAAGAGGTCAATGGAACATGCTATAGTGAGTTGAGACAACAAGATGCAGGGAGCTACATACTGTATCACTCACATAAATTACCATTATGTGTCTCTCATGTCATTAAAAGGTGACTGATTGATCAAAAATGTTGGAAAGCATGCTAGAGTTACTAAGGGACTATGCTAGCTAACGTTCAGGGGGATCTGAAATGGCTCCATTCTCCTAAAGTAGTGTCCTATATAAGTCAAGCAATCTCTACTTATGACCTCTACACCCCAAATATTCACTATATGCAGAATTTAGAGGCATTGGTGTTTCAGGGTTTTCAGTGATACACCAAACAGTATAAAGGTATATATTACCTATATATATTAATTCATTCATTCACTCATTCATTTTCTGTAACCGCTTAATCCTTACTAAGGTTGCGAGTACCCAGAGCCGTACCTGTACCCGCGGGTTCTACGGGCGCGAGGCAGGGACTCACTCTGGGCGGGGCGCCAGCCCACCGCAGGGCAATATATATATATATATATATATTATATATTATGTTATGTTTTTTAAAGTTAATATTAGAATGTACACAAATAATATTTATACAGTAAATAGTGATTGTATGTGTGTCTATGTGTTTGCTTAATCATTCTCAGACCTCTCCTCATGGAAGCCCAGTATTACCTTATAGTTCTCATTAAATATCTCAAACACCTGGTTCAGCTCGATCAGTCCTTCATTAAATTAATTCAGGAGCTGCTGATGGAGTTTCACAAATCCAAACAACGACTGGAGGAACCGAGGAGGAATCTGGAACCGAACCTGTGTTCTCCTCACCAGCTCACACAATATCAACTACTTTTACTCACAAAACAAATCTTGACACTTTTTACTGCTTTCTTGTTTGTTTGCATCTATTCTATGTGAACTTGTGTATTTGCTGGCACCTAAAACATTGTATACACACACACACACACACTATATGGACAAAAATATTGCGACACACCTGTGTTTTCAGGGTTTGGGCTAGGCCCCTTACTTCCAGTGAAGGGCTTAATCTTAATGCTTCAGCAGACCGAGACATTTTGGACAACGCCATGATTCTAACTTTGTGGACACAGTTTGGGGAAGAACCTTTTTTATTCCAGCATGACTGTGCCCCAGTGCACAAAGCGAGCTCCATAAAGACATGGCTGGATGAGTTCGGTGTGGAAGAACTTGACTGGCCCACACAGAGCCCTGACCTCAACCCCATCCAACCCCTTTGGGATGAACTGGAACGGAGATTGCGGGCCAGGCCTTCTCGTCCGACATCAGTCCCTGACCTCATAAATGCTTTACAGAAACGCTCTACAATTTAGTGTATAGGCTTCCATGAAGAGTGGAAGCTGTTATAACTGCAAAGGGGGGACCAACTCCATATTAAAATCTTAATATTTGAAGTCCCTGCTGGTGCAATGGTCAGGCGTCCCAATACTTTTGTCGATATAGTGTATGAAGTAAAATAAGCTAGATGACTGGACAGGCCAGGCCCCAGTGGTCACAGTGACTATGCTGAGAGCTCTAGGTTTGGAAGGTTTGACTGGTGAGATTAAGTGGTTTGTCATCTCCTTCTAATATGAAGTTACAGCTCGTTGGTCAGGTGACCTGGTGATAATTATCAGAAACACAAAAGCGCCTCAGAGAGCAATCTCGGGCTGAGTGAGGTCACGTGACTGCTCGATCCGCCCAGCACCCAGCAACAGCCTGGACGAGTCTGAGCTGGAGTGGAGGCAATCTTAGTAACAGTGGGGTATTACCTTTTAGCACTTCAGTCTGTATTAAAGTTCTTCCAGTCTAATTTTGTTTAAAAGTACAACATTCGGGGATCCAAAAGTCGTGTGTGTGGATTTAGTTTTATCGCTGAAGACAGAATGCGCCCGGGGAGCGGTGGTGTTTGTCTGTTCCTCCTCCTGTTGGGGATCAGCACGACCTGGACACAGAACGCCACACCTGGAGAAAGTAAGACGGAGTCACATTTCTTTTTAGAAGTGTAAAAAGAAAATTCGCGTTGTTTTCTAGTGACTTTCTGTCCGTTATAAATATCGAGACTGTTGACTGTTTTCTAGTGACTTTCTGTCCGTTATAAATAACGAGACTGTTGACTGTTTTCCTGTCAGAATGAGCAAATTTCCTCCGTCCTTCCTCAGAGATGTGGAGCAACCTGAAACCACACTGAAGTAAACGAAGAATTAAACGACTTTTAATGAAACAGGGCTTCATGTCAAAGGACTCAAGCAGAAGTCCAAAACCAGAAATAACTTTTTCTTTAATAGACAGAGTTTTTTATATATAATATCTCTCTCTCTCTGGAACCTGTTTTTCCGTCTTTTCTGGTCTGAAATAAAATGTTAAATCTTGAAAGTAAGAGGTTCTGAGCCACAGCAGGGCAGTTCATGTACTGAACCAGCCGAGCAGAATGAAGTTAAAACCTAATTAATAAATTAATTAGGAAATAAATGTGAGAGACTAAAACTGAACTAAGGAAAAGTTGGATTGTTTTCCTTACAAATATAATAAATACCTGAAAGAAAAATAGTCAGAGAAGCACAAAACCTCCAGAATCATTACATTGTCTGTGGTCTGAATCACAGTCCCAGCCTTAAGGCTTTTTCCATTGCGTTACCTGAAGAGGGTGAAGCGGTTCATGCCCTAGAACAGACCAGGAACAGTTTTTTCTGGTCTTATCTTGTTTTCTAATGCCTGTGCTGTACAACCTGTATGGAGAGGTAAACAAAAGGGGGGGGGGAGATACAATATTGTGATACTTAAATTTTAATGATACGTGATATGTCATGGTCAACTTTTTTTTACCTTTTTTTTTTTTACTCTTTTCTGACATCTGATAAGTTGAAATGTACAAAAATGAGAGTCAGTAGTGCTAAATATAAAACACTATCAAAAACAGTGATTACGGATGATTTTTTTTCAACATTTCACATTGTGTTAATTATGACTCTTTCCAATGAACCATGTAGGTGTCCAGTGTTGTTTTAGTGGTGACAATCTCACAGTGATATGCTTGAAGCATTCTGTGATGTAATGTCATGTAATTTATCACGTCATTGTCATATTTCCCAGCCCTACTTGGATGTACTGGGTTCATGTAAAAAGTGTCCCTTACTTACTGTTATTCCTATGAGGCCTGATGTCCCGTGCTCCTTTGGTGTGACTATGACTACCTCAGGGCCACAGAGCTGTTATTTGCTGAACTGACAGACAGGCTGCCTTGTTTAATACCTTGTTCATACTTCTACTGGATAAACTAACCCTTTTCTCGTCTTTCTTCCTCTTTCTCCAGCTTGTGAGAACAAAAACAGCACAAACTGTGAAGAATGTTTGACTAACACTTCGGTAAGTACAGATTAGAAATCTTGGCAAGTTTTTCTTTATATTTATATTTATTTATATTTATCTTATGAACTTTTATTTCAGCTGTAAACAGATCACAGCGCTGAGTTTCAGCATTTCTTACACATAGGCTATATTGGACCTCCCCTAATTTCATCCCATTTCCCACAAACTATATTTAATTTATATTTCATCCTGTGTATTTTGTATTGTTATGAATAAACACATGCACACAGAGTCACTGCTATGAAGCATCACTTTTTTTCCTCTGCATTTTTCAAAATACCCCAAAAAGATAAACAAATGTATATAATAAAAAACCACCTCCTACCTCACCCAGTGCTCCACTCCAGACCTTGAGTTTATTTACTTACTGGGCTCAAAACTGTGTTTAACTTCTGTACAAAGACAATTCAGACCTTTCTGTGATTTTCTGAGGATGACAGTTACAGGTTAAAAAAAGAGAGCCCATGAAAAACATTTTCAGCATATAGAGAGGAGAAAATGGTCAGTGTGTGTTGTGTGTAAATGTAATAATTTAGAGAAATGAAATGAGGAAATAGGAACTATGCACAGTTAAGAGCTGCTTGTGTGTGTGTGTGTGTGTGCGTGTGCGCGTGTGTGTGCTTGCGCGTGTTTGTGTCAGTTTGTATCAGTTGTTCACATTGCCACCAGCCTCACCTGTGAAACAGGTTTGGTAGTCTTTTTGTGCTTGTTCTGGTTTTTTGAGTTACAAGGTTTTTCACCCTTCCACCGCATTTGGATTTCGCTGGCTTCTCTAGAGCCATTTTTAGGCCATCTGTAATGAAAACAAATCTTATTTACCTTCTAGTTCATGTCCCTGGTCATATTAAGCACAATTCATCGTGTATCATTTAACAAAGAAAATTCCTCTGAGTTTCCTACACATAGACACTATATCGCAGAGGTCCGCAACCACCGGGCCGCGTACCGGTCCATGAGTCATTTGGTACCGGGCTGCACAGAAAGATAGAATAAAAAATATTTTGTTGATTATCAGAGTCTGAAAGATCTTTTAATTTGAACAAACGGTCGTCTCGGTCACGTGATACGGTACATCAAAAATTCAGCCCACAAGCTAGCAAAAATGAGTAAAAAACCAACGTCTTTGGGGAGCTTCTTCGTATTTTTACGCACTTCAGTTTTAGTTCTATCTATGCCGGTCCGTGAAAATATCGTTTTACATGAAACCTGTCTGTGGCGCAAAAAAGGTTGGGGACTGCTGCTATATTGGACCAGTAGCCCCTCTCCACCCCTCCCCCTTGTTGTATTGAGGCCCTCCCATTTACATTTGATCCCATTTCACAAAAACTATGTTCAGTTAATATTTCATCCTGTGTACTTTATATTGTTATGAATAAGCAAGGGCACAGTGTCACTGCTGTAAAGCATCACTTTTTTTTCTCTCTGTGGTCATTTTCACAACCTAAACATTCTCTTTGCCAAGTCCATGAAGCTTTAACATTCACCTAATTTGATGCCTTTTTCAAAATACCCCAAATGTATAAACAAATACATGTAATCAAAAACCTCCCCCCACCTTCCACAGTGCTCCATTCCAGACCCTGAGTTTATTTACTTACTGTGCTCAAAACTGTGTATAACTTCTGTACAAAGACAGTTCAGACCTTTCTGTGGTTTTCTTAGGGTGATATTTATAGGTAAATAAAAGTCTTTAGTTTTGATGACGTCATCATGCACCAGTGAGTAGAGAACAATAATGTTAATCAGTATAATCATATCTCCCCTCCCACCACCCTCACCAATCACCCCAACAGCATCATGATACGGAAGAAAAAAACACCATGATTCCCAATTTGCATTTATGCTAAAACTGTTCACACTTTTACCAGCTACACTATTTTTCACCTCACTCAGGGTGTGTTTGCTGGGAAAACCTGAATGTTGTTGTTGAAAAAGCAACGTGGGAAAAGTACATTCCGTTTTGATGTTTTCAAAACAGTCATGATTGTCTGAACTAATACAGAACCTTCCAGCCTCTCGCCCAGGTGCTCTGTGATAGTCATGTAAACATGAATTAGTCTGTATAATCAGTAGTTCAGTCTGAAGCCCGTTGCATGATTGGAGAACAAAAACACAGTGTTTTTTTCTGCTGCTCAATTTTCTGTGAAAATGATGGAGAATGGATGCATGTTGCTTTTTTACTTTTATTTATATTATTATTTAAACCTAAATGTAATTAATGTACTAACTGTCAGCTGAAGTCTTTGAAGTCTGGTGTTATTAGCCATAAATAATTCAATTAACAGTAATAATAACTAACAGTAGTCTAATACCGCAAACATAAATCAGACAAAACCTGTCAAATGTTGTATTAAGAGATCAGCTGACCCCTATTTGAAGCTCTAATGGGCTGTCAAACAAGACTTCCATTGCAAACATTAAAAATGGTGTAAAAGAAAATATTTTGTTGATATTTTGTACTTTATGACCTTATTGTGTACTAAAAAATATAGATCAATGTCATGTCATTTCAGGTCCACTTTATCAGTATCACTGTAATTGTGGGAGTTGGCACAGGATTTGAGGGAATAAAATCATTATGCAAGTGTGGCTGAATTTAATATCTTGTGTTCCCTTTATTCTGCAGTGTCTGTGGTGTATAAAAACCAAGTCATGTTTTACATACCCTATCAAAACCATCCTGCCCCCCAACTCTCTCTGCCCACTCAACGATGCTCGCTGGGGGATGTGCTCCAGTAAGACAACACCCATGCTTTTATTTATTATTATTTCTATCACTGTTTGGTCCCCTCTCCTATGCACTATTCTGGAAATCTAACAGACACTAAAAGTTGAGACCAGAAATGCTCCCCCATGAATAATCTGCCTCTCATTTCTCTTTTTTCTAATAACTCAGTAAACTTCCAGATCCTGATTATTACGGTGTCGGTGGCGATAGGGATCATCATCATAGCCTTCTTCGTCTGCCTCTTCTGCTGCTGCAAGTGTGAAAACTGCGGGTGAGTGCAGCCTTGGCAAAAATCTGCATGCAAAGCCACTGATACAAAATAATCTCTTCTCAGGCAAGGCACATCTTTGTTTACATGTAATTTGATATCTGTTTTGCTCTGAAAAAAAAAACCCAGCATATTTTTAAGTCGCAGCCCAGCCAAATGCTAATTCAAGTACTATTTAGAAAGGATTAATTGTACATGGGGAAGTGGTTTAATAGAAATATTGCATGAGTATGTCTACAGTTTTAGTCCTTGTTTAATCCATCATGTCAGTTCTTTTTTTATGAACTGTACGATTCCACATCAGAACAACTTTTACCTGTTAAAGAAGCATAGAAATTACCCCAGGTCAAATTAATCACAATCTATAAAACAAGCTGTAGAATGTGATGTAACTATGGAGGCATTTACTTAAAATGGAAAACGATAAGGAAAAAAGTTTAACATTTTATTTATTATTGACTATTGGCTTCTAGTTCCAACACTATTGACAATCCTGATAACACAATGCATTCACTTAAGACAGCTAGGTAGTTGGTTAGGGTAAACAAATTGATTATATAATCGAAAATGAAATGTTTGAATGTTTTCTACCTGTGAGCTGCCGAGCATGAAGGCATATGGAATTTTTTTTTGTGATAGAAGTGTGTGAATCGAGTAGCAAATGCCAAGTAATTTATACCTGGATTTCTTATTCCCTTTGAATGGATCATAAACATTACAGAAGTCCTGTGGTATAAATGCATTACCCCAAAGCTGATCATGTTGAGATACTGTATCTTTTGTCACTAACATTCAGTGTATCTTGCTCAACACTAGTGGTTTGAAACAGCTTAGCTGGATTTGTTCCAGTGGCGATTTCTATTTTTATGGTAATAACAATGACAGTGCTGTTCTAAAATGTATGATAGGTTTGACTGTTAATTAAATGCAAAAAAGCAGAACTTGTCACATTTTCCTCATCCCCCAATCTGTCCTGTACTTCTCAGATCCTCAAGCTTTGAGCACAAGATGCAGCGTCAGACGGACAAGAGGAAAACCAAGCAGGAACAGCGGTAACTTTATTGACCCCACTGGACTGATCTCAGTAATCTAAAGAGTCTGTGTTATGACTTTTACCGTCTACATACAAAGCCCTGCTGAAAGTGTCTCATTTGGCTATTTGTATGTATACTGTCACTCATTCAATGACCAAAGGAATCAACTGACCATCCACAAATTTACATCATAATATAGATCATTTTACACTTGTTGAATGTTTACAACAGTTAAGATGTTCTGTCAGATTGTTTTATTTGTTCACGGCTGCTTTGCAGTGATTCTTTGCATGCCAAAAAGAAAAGAACAAGTCCCAGACCATTTGCTAATGCATAATAATGGCCACTTTACACACACATATACACACACAGAGGCTTTCTCTATTAGCCTTTGCATATCTTGAGGACAAAAGGCCGAGTGCTACAGTGGAGTTGGACGTCACTAAAAATTTTCCGATACAAACCGGTTTGGTGGCCATGCTGGGCCGAGATAATCTACATTTCTTGAGTTGTGTGTGTCTGTTTGTGTCTGTGTGTGGATGTTTCCAATAAGCATACGTTTGCTTTTTTTTTTTTACAGGAAAGCTGAAATGCGTGTCAGACATGATGAAATTCGGCAGAAATATGGTAAGAGGTGTCAAAAGCCATGCCTTCTCGCACACTTCAGGTAGTGCTCAAATGAATCTCCTGCCCCCTGAAGCCACTGCTCTTTACCTTTCACTTCAACAGATAATAGGAAAATTGCAGTAAAAATAGTGACTTATTAAGAGCAAATGCAGTCTTGCTCCCTCTAGTGGTACCATTGTGTTTTTCACTTTTTTCATATTGGAGCTGCTTAAAAAGCAAAGTACGTGATTGTAGTTTAAGTATTTTGTATAAAGAGTACACATAATTAATCAGAGTAATGTCCGTTCACATCCACTATGTACTGTTTCTCAGTGCCATGTTTAAGTAAACAGGAAGTCATAATGTGGCAATGCAACAATGAAGCCCTCTTACTAACCTCTCAAATGTACATACAGCACTGTTTAAAAAGGGTTCGTGGACATTTCCATGGGGTGATGGTATTCACTAAGACACAGAGTTTCAGAGTTTTGTTGGTGTCTGTTAATGTCTCTCTCTCTCTCTCTCTCTCTCTCTCTCAGGTCTAAGCAAGGCTAGTCCTTATGCTAGGTTTGAAAATCCTCCCTGAAGAAAGTGATCATCATGTCTGTTAACAACTTTCAAATCCCTCTGCAGACTGCCTTTAATTACTTTTATTGAGAAAGTGCAACCAGATAATTTCTGATTTAACTTGCTTTATTGAACTGTAAGCCACCTCTAAAGAACAGCTGTTTTTATGTTCTCAGCATAGATTTTTATTTTATGTTCTCAGCATCTCGAATGGGTTTAGTGGAGCTGCTTAGCTGGGACTGTTTCTTCATTGTTGATTTCTGTTAGGGTTAGTGTTATTTATATGAATCAGTGAATGTTCTTATGTATGATACAGGCTTGACTGTTAGAACATGATGCATGATTTAAAAAAAAAAGTAAAATAAAAGATTTTTTTCTAAAATAAATGTTTTTTTCTAGTTCTGTTGTTTCACTGGAACAAACATCTTCAGCTGCTATAAAAGACAAAAACTTATTTTAAAGGGGTACTTGATTTGTTACCAGGTGGTCTAGAAATGACTGGGATGCCCCTGAAACCCCAGAGAAAGGATTACAGAACTAAAGCTGTACTTGCTTTGTCAACCAAAGAAATGAAGCAGTTCTGGAGTTACGGACAGCATTTGAGAATATGGATTGTGAAAAATATTTCGGGTGGTTTATCAGGGTTATGATTTGAAAGATGTTACAATAAGGTACACTTATATGGCTAAAGGTATTGGGATGCCTGACCATTACACCAACAGGGACTTTATAATGACACTGCATTTAAATACATAGACTTTAATATGGAGTCCCCCCCCCCCCTTTTGCAGCTACAACAGCCTCCACTCTCTTTGGAAGGCTTTCCACAAGATTTTTGAGTGTTTCTGTGGGAATTTGTGTTCATTCATTCTGTAGAGCATTTCTGAGGTCAGGCACTGATGTTGGATGAGAAGGCCTGGCTCGCAATCTCCGCTCCAGTTCATCCCAAAGGGGTTGGATAGGGTTGAAGTCAGGGCTCTGTGCACCCCAGTCAAGTTCTTCCACACCCAACTCATCCAACCACGGAGCACAGTCATGCTGGAATAGAAAAGGGCCTTCCCCAAACTGTGTCCACAAAGTTGGAAGCAGAATGTCTTGGTATGCTGAAGCATTAAGATTGTCCTTCACTGGAAGTATGGGGCCTAGGCCAAACCTTGGAAAACAGGTGTGTCCCAATACTTTTGTCCATATAGTGTAAAATAAGCTAGATGACTGGACAGGTCGGGCCCCACTGGTCTGGTTTTAGACGGTTTGGCTCTTAGGGCCCAAGCCCTGGAAAACAGGCGTGTCTCAATACTTTTGTCCACATTAGTGTAAGGTAGCCTGCATTCCTGAGGCCCACAATGGTGCGACCAAATCTTTCACCCCTGGTGGTCAGACAGAAAATGACTATGTGGTTGATTTGAAGCATAATTGTCCCACTCTCTGATTACCATACGGTGTAAATGATCGACTGATCGGTGGACACCACTCAATAATCAGTTATAATCGAAAAGATCACCAAAAAACACGAAAAATGGTCAGTTATGCCTCCTCGCTCATACTGGGCGCGCCTTTTTGTCTGTGCGCGCGACCCCGCGTGTTTTTTTTCTCCTCAGAAAAAAAAGAGGCGCGCACGAGAACGCGCGGCGCGCTCCCGCCCCGGAGAGGAGCACGTGAGCCCGCGCCGGCCAATCAGAGGCGGAGGAGGTAAAGAGAGGCGCGTGCTCGTGGCGGCCGGGCGGACAGGAGAGAAATCGCACAGAGAGACAGGGAGCGCGGAGAGCCTGCAGAAACCTCCAGAAACATGTCTGAAGATAAGCCTAAGGTGAGCTGCTGCCTCGGTCTTTTAGTGCGGGGGGGACTCTGGACTCGCGAAGGGGCCGGAGCCGCGCGTGTGCGAGCATTAGTTTGCGAGAGAGAGCGCCGAGTTCCGTTTTCATTTTGTGCACACGGCGGGTTGCGCATTTGTGCGGGAAAATGGAAGCCAGCGTGTTTTCACCCCACATCCTCCCTCCGCGTTTACAAGCTTTCACCCTCACCAATTTACCTGTATGTTATAAAAAGGTGGTCTTTTAGGCTCCGGTTGACCGTCTTCCATTGAAAGTGCGCCATTGTTTGGCTTCCCTGCGCGTTTTTTTCCCTCGCGAGCGTCGAGCTTTGCGGCTTTTCCTTTGTGAAAGCGAAGTGGCGCTACGAGAGGAGCGCAAAGGGCCGCCCGACTCCAATCCGACATCTTTAACAATCACAGACTTTTTAAGCATAACTAGAGCGTTTTAGCGTTTATAAACTTTGCAAATTTGAAAATATATAAATATATATTGAGAACAGGGCTGGATGTTTGTTAGGCTGCTCTAACGCAAGAGCTTCTCTGCACCAGATGCGAAAATGGCGCACGGCGGCGGCACGGTCCACAAAAACGACGCACCGCTTTACCCTGAACTGTGAGGCCCTAGCAGCGTTTTTCCTTCTTATTCGCTTGCTATTCCCAGCCTGTTTTGACCCGAGATGGACACGAGGGTTGAAACACAATCGCAGCTCTCCAGCTTTCACTGTTTGGGCAGGTTTTAGAACAACCTGGCCTCGTTGTGTTTTCACTCCTGTTTTTGTTTCTTCTCCATCTCCGGTTCCGTCAAAAATAAACACGCAGAATATCAGTATTCGCACTGATCTTACCACAGCTGAGCCCAAAGCACAGAAACCTGCACCCATCCCTTATCAGAACATTTCATTATCTTCTGCTGGTCCAGGAAAGCCACACTGAACTGAAACGTTGGTGTTGGTGAGATACTGACCTTTGACTGGCAGCCATTTCTACATGGTTTAGATGCTCAGATGTCTAATGGTTTATTTGTGTGTATGTATGTGTGTTTCAGGAGGGAGTGAAGACGGAGAACGACCACATCAACCTGAAGGTGGCTGGACAGGATGGCTCGGTGGTCCAGTTCAAAATTAAAAGGCACACACCCCTCAGCAAATTAATGAAAGCGTACTGCGAAAGACAGGTGTGCAACTGCATTAACATGCTTTTTTTTTAGGTAGATGAAATGGTAGTTTATGGATACATTTTGTTGCATTATACATTTTGTTTACCTTGAATAGAGCTTTAGGTCTTGCAGCCTCTGTGCATGTATAATTGATTGAATACTGTATTAATGCTTGCCTATTTTGTCTTGCAGGGATTGTCAATAAGACAGATTAGGTTTAGGTTTGATGGACAACCAATAAATGAGACAGACACACCGGCACAGGTGAGCATATGGGGTTTACCCCCTCTCATAAAGACTGCACTGGAAGACCTAATGGCTACCCCAAATACATTTTAAACAAAGAAATTGTAGTAAACACTATAGAAGGAGAAACACAACACGTCCTGTGAAAGTAAACATCAGCCAATATGTTAGAGATGAAATTATCACATGACTGATGAACAAGGAACATGGAGATCCAGAATTTGCATCTACAATTAGTTTAGCTGCAACCAAATTTGAGTGATATATGCCCAGGGTTTGAATTATGAACACAGAATGGTGTGCCATGTTTTTAGTGGTGTAATCTAGTTTTATTGTAAATAGACTCTCTTTATAATTAAAATCTACGATCAAGGACTCTAGATTTTTATAAATGGAATCTTTCTAGCTGTTTTAACTGTAACGTATTGGCAGATTCCTGAGTTCATTTACAGGTTTTTGCAAAACGGGTCACCTTACATTTGGCTCAGTAGAATCTGTTTGATTAAATGTCTTAGGTCTTTAGTTGAGCAGAACCCCTGAGGCTGTCCCCGTTTGATTAGCCAATGAGAGGTTAAAGCAGTGAGCTGTTTTCCAACTATAGTCTGTAAATTTATTAATACTGAAGTTGTAGAGGTTTTTATAGTACTTTAATCACATTTCCATCCTTTGGAGTGAAAATGGATCAGTTTGACTCTGTAAATGCAAGCCATGCATTTCTCATTGGTTGGTTATTTAACAAAGTGTTTAAGATTATTCTTGTTTTCTTGTTGCCAGTTGGAGATGGAGGACGAGGACACTATCGACGTATTTCAACAACAGACAGGCGGCTCTCGCTAAACCTCTCCAGGCTGCCAGCTCCCACTCCCGCTGTTTTATTTGACTTGTTTTCCTCTAAATGCTCTCTTTAACTGTACTGTTCATCCCCCTCCCTTGCCAGTTTTGTTTGAAAGTCCTCCCTAGTTTTCATAGGGTGGGACCAGGATTTTTCCTCCTTCCAATACGTAACTATCTGTGAGATGGCAAATGTGGCTCACATACAAGACAAAGATGGCTGCCCTGAGGTATAGTTCAAAGTGGACATCAGAACTGTGTTGCGTCTTTTGGTGTAATAAAAAGCTGGGCCACAGTAACCTATCCAGCCGTAACCCCCCCAGTTTAAAATAGAAATGGTTAATTCCCATATTGTTCAGTATATTCTGCAGAATGAGGAGACCTGTTTTGTTTATTTCTTTTTTTTTTTTCTCTCTCTCATGCAGCTTTAAGTCTTTTAAGCCAGAATCTGTTTTACGTGTTAGCTGAAGAGATGCCCACCTGCATTCTATAGCGCCCCCCCCCCCCACCCCCCACCCAGTCTTTTTAAAATTGTAACTGCCTCACTCCTGAAGTAAGAAAGGGGGATAGGATTAAGGGGAAATTTCTGCCTCTTCTAGCTGACCATCAGAGGGGAAGCCTGGTCAGATAATTCGGGTAATGCTGAGGATCAGGTGCTGGACCAATAGCTAAAGTCCAGGTTTTTATTAGACGTGTGTATGGAGTCCCCTTTACTCTTAAATTTGCAAAGAGGACAGAAATTGACTTTTTTATAAAAAAAAAAAAACAATCCCAAAATCCACTGCCTAGTCAAACTCCACAGAAGTGAGGCTCTTGCAATGGGGAAGAAAGGTCTAATTTATCCTCCCATCCTCCCCTCAAATTGTTTCTCACCTCCTGCTGTATGGTCCAGTGGACTGGTATTCGTAAGGGTTGGGCTGAATCAGCATTCATGTGGTCTCATCTTTCTGTACTGATTTGTACATTATTTGTTGTCCTTTACTACTGTATACAATAAATATAGTTTGGTACTCATCTTGCTGTTTTTGTTTTGTGCTCATGGCTCATTTGTAGTGGCTGTAACTGGATCCAACTGTGGTGTGGTGCATGTCTTACATGGGGCAGTGTAAATACTGGACAGCAGATTTTCAAAAAGGTTTTAATATTTTACATAAAGTACAAACCACCCTTGGATGACTGTGTTGTTTCCATACAAAAGCATAAAATTGAAAAGCAAACATAAATAAATGCAGAAGCTTCCTGTATATTGCTTTAAGGCTCTTACTTAAAAGTAGCGTCTGAGTTGAAAACCATTCTGGAAGACTGGATAAAGTACAAGAGCATATATGCTCTACAGTAACAACTAAATATTCCAAATGTTTTTTGGTCTGCAAAGTGCAAGTCAGTTTAAGGAAAATAAATGTATTGACACCATTGCTATGGCTATAATTGTGACAAGGTCTGGATTTGTGGCTTTTGAGGTCTAGCTTCTGTTGGCACACCGTCGGGCCTCAAGTTTTCACTGATCGTTTTATGTGTTTACTTTGCCAGAAATAAACAAACACCGCAACATAGTTGAACTGCTCTAATGTTTTCCTTCAAGACGCCCTTATAAAACACTTAAACGGCTTATGAGTGGGAGAGTCTGGACAGTCGTGTCTAAGGGCATTTTCAGTGGAGACTGTCGAACTGTCAGTAAAAGGCCTTTGTCTCACTTCTCTAAGCCCTTATTGCCTCTTTCCTTCATCTTCTCACCCAGCAGTAATTAGAGCTGCTGCATCAAAAATGATCTTGTTAAATGTTTCCATAAGAAGCAATGGAGTTGTGTCATTCACATTCTTGACATAGAAGAATCTTTAAGGTGATTGGTGTAGGTAGAAGAGGACACAGTGGCATCACCATCTCTCTCTTATTATATACAATTATTTACACATTATTTCTGCCACACTCTTTCCCCATCAGCTCAAGTCTAGAATATTTTTAGCTCAACTCATTCTGTTTGACAGCGGCGGCTGAGATTTTACAAGGCAGAACCGAAAGGCCTTCACCTTCCTGTTCCAAAGGGATGCATACAGTTATGGTGGCCTTGAGAAAGGCGGTCAACCTGAGTAAATAAGGTTTCAGCTTAGCTTCAGTGAATACATGTCTGTATACTTGTGAAACATGCCTGGAATATGAGTCTGGAAATCATTAGGAATGGGGAAATTCCAGGACCCATCTTCTCCTTCTCCGTAGTGAAGCACCAGTACAAGTGTTTTTTTTTATTCTAGTTTATCTTTCTGTATAGGAATTACACTGGCCGACTTGGTGTAACTGATGTTGAAGTCCACCACGAGGGGGCGCCAGCAGACTAATGTTGTTATGCTAGCCCGGCCTCTCTGCACATGCGGTAGAACTGGCCTCTCTGTGCTATAAGGGTAGCAGGGGAGTCCAGCTCCACTATGTGTCCTTTGTCCATCACAATAATCCTGCAAAAGAGGGTACAGGGGTTAAAGGTCCGACTGTTAAACAACATTCTCCTCTACATCTTTGTCCAGGGATGTAATCAAGGGGAGGTATGATCAGTATTTAACACTATTAATCAGTATTTAACCCCTCTGCCCTTATATAAGGCCTAATTCTAAATAAAGAAAGTAGAAAACACAATCAAATGCATCTTTTTACTCCAATAGTTAATGTCTCTGGTCATATTAAGCCTGATTCTTCATGCCAGTTATATCTTGCTGTCCTGTAATCGTTGCTTGAAAAGACTTTTGCCTGCCTCTAAAACATCTTCAGTTTTGATCACATCACCATACATCGGTGGGTGGAGAAAAATACTCTTAACCAGTCATATCTTGTTCTGCCTCTTTCTCACAGGCCCACCTGTCATCTCGGCTAGCTCAGAAACCCTCCCTAATGCCGTGTTTCACTAGAAAAATGTCAGTTGGAAGAAAAATGTGGTATGATTGTTTTCCCTGTTTCCCAAATGTCAAATTCATGTTCCAACGGAAGAGAAAAAAAAAAAAAAAAAATTCTAGTTCTAGTAGAGATCTCAGTAGAGTGACCCGATTTGCCAAGATAACACTCACGTTTAATCTGTAACTGAACTAAGGACAGGAACCTAAATGTGAACCAAGACTAAAAGCAGTTTTGATTCTGTGAATGACTGTTATTAACCAGAATTACCTGGTTAACTAGAGTTATTTGGGCCAGAAATATCTTTCGTTCACCATCATGTCAGATATGGTATGCTGATGTGTCAATGACTATTTTTGGAATTATGATTTTCTGAAGACTTTAACAAGCTAACATTCACTAAGTAGAAAATTTACGGCATCACTGTTAGCATGCATGCTGGCACTGTCCCATTTTCATCCCCCATCTCGTAATATACTGGTTCTCCCTATCTATTCATAGACTTGTTTCTTGTTTAAGCTTCCCTATATTTCCTTTTATATTGTCAATAGATTGTATATACAGCCTACATCCAGTCTGATTCGTCTGTTGGTTTAGACTTACTTTGTGTAGTCCATGATGGTGTTGAGTCGGTGGGCGATGGTGAGAACTGTGCAGTCCTCAAATTGGCTGCGGATGGTGGACTGAATCAGCGTGTCTGTCTCCAGATCTACTGCTGCTGTCGCTTCATCCAGAACCAGGATCTTTGTCTTACGAAGGAGGGCCCTTGCCAAACATACCAGCTGCCTCTGTCCAAGACTGCGGGACGAAAGAGGGAGATGAGCGACCAAGCAGTCACAAATCCAAAAGACTGTGGTTAATGTGGCAATTGAATGTAGATACTTAACATGCTGCGTACATACAGTAGTATTATCATTCAGACAATGATGAATTGGGCAACAATACAATAGCTGCTCGACATAACACATCACATGTATGGAAAAATCTGTACATTCATACCTGAGGTTTTCCCCTCCTTCTGAGCACTCATAATTGAGTTTGTCAGGCAGACCAGAAACAAAGTTCTTGAGATGGGCTAGTTCTAATGCACTCCACACCTCCTCATCAGAGTATGCATCGAAAGGGTCCAGATTCATACGCAAGGAGCCAGAGAACAGCACTGGATCCTGAAGTTCAGATGGAAGTCAAGGTTATTATCTATCCATCTATCTATCTATCTATCTATCTATCTATCTATCTATCTATCTATCTATCTATTTGTTTGTTTGTTATTTTCACAACAACAGATGAAAAAGGTGATCAGAGACTAGACAGGACATTGTATACATACTGTATCCCCAAGTATCATGTGTTCATTTATGGATCCATATTATTTCACATATTCAAAATTCAAAGCCCACAAAGCAGTGTGCCAAATTTATTTATTTATTTTTTAATGTTCAGCCTCTCTAGTGACATCAAGTCTTTCATTAATGATTCCCAGATAGCAATGGAAGAGGTCTCCTCACCAACCCATTTAATCATAACTCTCTTCCTGGCCAGCATCAGAATGAGCTTGTGAAGTGATAGGGGGTTATGTCTAAGATGCACATAAGGGGCGGGGCTCAGCTGACACCTTTAATTCTTTACATATCTTAGACCAGGATATCTGTATATAAGCACTGAATCTGTGTCCCTGTACTGGATTTACACTTGGGATAGTTGCAATGCAAATGCTTGCATTCTAATTGCTATATTTTATTTTTTCTAATGTCATTCATAGTTTTTTATATAAACATCTGTTCTCTGTATTCTATGTAGTAAATGAAACTGCATTTCTATGTATCAATTACAGACTAAGATCGTAAGGAATGTATTTTGGTCTATGCTACATTGTAGTTTTTGGCTACATTTTTTGAGGTCTTAAAGAATGTTTGTTCAGTTTTCCTGTTCATTTAAAAAAAAAAGTATCCCATCAGATTTTGACAGTAATGAAACGGAACCACTATGATGTTCTGGAGATCTTCTAGCGTTCTGGTGTTCTTACCTGTGGAATGATAGTGATTCGGGATCTGAGATCATGGAGACCAAGCTCAGCGATGTCGATCCCATCGATGTAAATCTTTCCTTTCGCCGCCTCCAAGATCCGGAAGATTCCCAGAGCCAGAGACGACTTCCCTGCCCCAGTCCTTCCCACAATGCCAATCTAAAACACAAAAGCATTTAGTGTTGTGTATAACCCACAAAAATGACCTGATATCAGTGATGAACAAAGATGAACATTTTAGCTGTTTCAAGCAGCGACATATTATGCTTTTGACAAGATTTCAGATTTGATGAGACCAGTTCACATTTATCATAGTTATCATGATTCTTTTGTTCACCTTCTCTCTTTGTTGGATGTGCAGGGAGATGCCTTTCAGAGCTAACTCTAGCCCTTTCCGGTACTGTAAGCCATAGTCCTGGAACTCTATAATGCCTGTTTGAGGCCAAGTGGATGGAAGCAAGTTGTCTTCTGAGTTCCACGCAGCCTGCAGACAGAAAAATAAGGGGATTTCCTTTCTTGGTAATACATGCTTGATTTGTTGTGGGTGATTTTAGACCAAAGGCCACATAATTGCTGCTGGAACAAACATCTGTATGCCCATTTTTGTTGTTTTTATATATATTTTTTTTTTCATTTAAAAGCATCAGTTGTTTCAAAATTTATCATGATGAATAAACTGATACAGGTACAGTATTTTTACAATAAGTCAAGCATGTTTTGGAGATATGAGCAAGTACACACTGGTACACTAGCAATAGAGCTTGGGTTAGACTTCCAATTTTACATTCGCCTACACATGTACACATATGTATATCATTCACTTGTAAGTTGCTCTGGATGAGAGTGTCTGCTAATTAGGAAAACTGAAATATAAATACGAGGTTTTGTTCTAGATGTGATGATATGCATTAATTTACTGTGTGAATTTTCATCTAGAGTCAACGTTTGTCTTTTGATGTACAAATATATACACAGATGAACCTTGATATACACAGTTTTGCCCATTTTCCAAACTAAAAAAAATTAGACAGAGCACAGTATGAGACTATACCATGATAATTGTATTATAAAAAAAAACAATGTAATAATGCAACTTTCTCCTCACCTCCTTGGGTGTCTCTGCATACTCCTTCACTCGTTCCACGGACACTATGTTGTTCTCCACATCTGTCCATGATCTCACGATCCAACTGAGGATGCCTGTCACCTGTCAACAAAGTTCAGCGGTTCAAATCCGCACCTGAGGTTTGTGAGTCTGGATAAGCCTGGGCTTACGCAAGCCTGCTAAGTAGGCTAAAGCTCGGGCCTCCTCCCATCAGTTTAATTTCTCACAAAATAAACAACCACAATAAAGACACACAAAATAATGTGGTCCTTATGCAAGACAGGAGGGCTCGCTTTCAGACAGCACGTTGCAAAAGAGAAAAGGGGAAGAAGTAACAGCTACATTAGATCATGCAATGCTTAAATAGTCAGGACGGCAGTTGTGAAGGTTTGGTATTAACTCTCACCTGGAGGGAGTGGGACACTGCTAGGCCCACGATTCCAGGGCTCAGGGTCTCTTTTCCCATCACAGAGAGGATGGCAGCAGCGAGAACTACACCATTACCCAGGAACTCCAGATTCACTGCCAGCCACCTGCACAGCAAGAAACATACCAAGTTAGTGCTCCTCACCTCCCCGAGTCCTACAAGGCTTTTCTAGAAGGATGGCTTTGAATGCCACTGTACAACTGTGACGGTTGCAGAGAGAGGTTGTGAAGAATGGTGCTTTGGTATTTCATAATGCCATTAAACTCTCAGTATTTTTGGAATGCTACTTCACGAATATAGCAGCCCAAGAATTCGAACGTCTATATTTATGCTGAAAAAATGAGTTTACACACATGTATTTTGGGATCAATTGAAATTTGTGTTTGTTATTCTTATATACTGCATTCATCACAAGAAGTCACACAACTAATTCAAGTATGGAAAATTCGAATGGGCAAAAAAACCTGTTTTCTGTAAACCACCGGCTTAAACTCAGTGGGTGAATTTTTTTACAAAGATGTATTTACATATGTAATGAGGTGATGTAAATAAAAACACCTTGCAGACAACACCCTGGTGAACATGCTTTCAAAAATTAAACCCAGATGACAGAGGACCAGATGACACAGGAATCTGTTGTTGCCTGGCAGTGCAGCTCACCTGGTGGCCACAAAGCGTGGGAAATAGGAGGTCTGGTTGTGATCAACCCTCTGATTGGCCTGCAAGATGAAGCGCGACTGCTCGCTGAAGGCCCGGATAACGCTGGCGCCCTGCACCGTCTCGTTAAAGTGGGTGTAGATGGGTGAGCGACTCACCGACTCCAAGCGCCGCAGCTGGCAGGATGTGGCCACGTAGAAGCTCTTCAGAAAGAAAGAAAAGAAGAGAGAGAAAGAGAGAACCATTCAAAACCCACATGGATTTCCAAAATTACCGTTGGACTAAGGTAGCATCTGTGTCAGCAGACTGGTGAAAAAGGCCATTAACTCCAGTGCTAACATCAGCACATGTGGTTTGTGATCTAGCTTCTAAGTTTCTTTCCTCTCCCCGGAAAACGCTGCCTCAGCCATACCTGCACAAAAGCATAAAGGAGCACCAGGGGGAGGATGACGACGGCAGCGAAGGGCGTGGCCAGAAACACTATGATGCAGACTTCCATCAGCTTGAAGAAGTAGCTCAGCATCATCTTCAGGCCGTCTGGAATCATGCAGTCAATGGCGTCTATTTCCTTGGCAAATCGGTTGAGTAGGTTGCCGCTGGGGGTGGACTCGAAGAATGACATTGGAGAGTGGAGCACATTTTTCAGGAGGTCCAGGTGCAACTGCCGAGAGGCGATGATGCCCCCAATAGAGATAGCCACTGTGGTGCCAAAAATGGCTGTGCCTGAATGAGTAAAGCAACAGAAGCACTAGATTTTCAGTTTTTTAGAGTGACAAACACAAAGGATGTATAATGAGGATTGGTTTGTGGGCTAAAGGGACTAAGCTGAATTGAAAAAAAGGTTCTTGCACAAACCCAGCTTGTGATTCCCACTCCATAACATATTGCTGAGCAGATTTTCAGTTATTTACATTATATTTCTGCCCCTGGCAGATGCTCCTATCCAGAGCAATTTACAGTTTAAACATTTTACAGATGTAGGCGAATGTAGCGTTAGGATTCTTGCCCAGGGGGTCTTACTGGTATAGCATGGTGTGCTTTCCCCAAAGGACATTAAACCCCAGGTGGCAGCGCAGAGGACAGTGGTGTTACTCATTATGCAATAACAACTTTTATTATTAATTAGGGGTCCAAGGACGAAGTCCGTAGGAACCCTATTGTTTTTCTACGGATTTTTTTTTTTTTTTTTTTTTTTCTT